>LJIJ01000226.1:0-169017 GCA_001718145.1 Orchesella cincta | reverse complement strand
TCTCTTATGGTATGGCATAAAATTTGAAATGAAAATCAAGCATAACATTTTATATGATCGGAAAAATAAATTTGTTGAGTAGATTATCCTTCAAAGAAGCGCAGTAAAATCTCCTGTCCCAAAAGTTTTCAATTCCTAAATATCTCGGGTTTTTTACAGGTATTTGAAATGTAATGATTTCCCTTGAGCGGAAGGATCATTTAAATCATAATTCGTTATTAAAACTAAACGATATTACAAAGTAATTTTATGACGTGGAACGTCGTTTTCAATACTCAAACCATGTGCGACAAATCCTTGAGTAGTCACTGTTATTTGTATCACACAACATATATTTTATATATTTGACGGACAGACACGTAGACGCGTTAATCATCTACTCATTTTTGGAACGTAGCACAGCATCTAGCTAATAATAATTAAGCTTAAACAGGTTCCACCTACAAAATAGATAATTGACTATGTGCTCGAGTGATTCAAAGAGCCTATCCTACTTTTAATCAATGCGAATATATGTCTCTCCTCTTTACGATTCGTTTTCTGTCTGCACTTATAAATTATACGCAAAACACTTTTTGTTAATAAGGTTCACGTGTTAGCCAAGCCAGCCTAAGCAGAGGCTGGTAAGAATAAGAAATGAAATGAGCGTGAGCAATTTTTAATTCGGAGGAGGACCAAAAGCCTGCCTTTGCACTTGACTATGAGCAAATTCTTTTACGATGATTTTAATAATATTTTTGTTCTCCTTGTACATTTAAAATAATAATACTGTTTGTCTTACGTACTCTCACTATAATGATGTCAGTCAGTTTGTAATGGCGTGAAGTGTATGTTGTTTGTACTTTAATCGTAAATCCCGACAGCTATCATTTAAAATCTTTAGGGTAAAGTACATATTAACGCATAGTACAAAGTTTCGTGTTGGTGTGAGATGAAACAAGAAGTTTTTGAGACTCTGTTGGTTGACCATCCTCTTCCATTTTCTTGATGATGCAGATATTGTTTTTTCATATACATTTTATTGTGCATGCGTATATGAACAGATTTTTGGTTTTGATACATTGTTTATACGATAGCAGTCATAAAGAGGAATGATGTAAATTTTAGGGTTACACATTCATAGTTCAATTTGACTGGAGTCATGAAAGATGTAAATCCTTCGTATCCTAACTGTCAAACAAATAAAATGTAATGAATCTACTTAACAGTCGTATTTTATGTCTGCACTGCTAAAAGCAAACATTATTAGCACATGAACGAATATAGCGAGAAGATTCATAAAGTACGAGTACAACCTTACTCCATAGATTGACAGTGCTTGCATCACAGTGCATGGTAATAATAATCGTGACACCCCCAAGGCGTTAAAATTACTATAAAATTTGGTCCGACAACAAAAAAAAAAGTTTTATTGTCATTTCATTGCGTTCAGAAATGTTTGGGTACATCATGCAGGTAAAGTGGTGAACGGCTCAACTGGTTTCTTTAACTTTTACCCAGACACGGATGAACATTTGATTCATATCCAGACGACTGCACGACCTTTAAAAAATATATATATTGCTGAGCTAACCAAGTGAGCATTAAAATTTTACAAACAGAGAAAAGTAATAATGGAGTGCTACATACTATTAAAATGTCTGATCGATCCGTCCTGGGAACTTTTCACGCCTATCCTCATCATCATACTTATGTGTTCAATGATGGTTCAAAAAGCTAACGTAACTGTTACTGATAAAAAGGGAAAAAACACATTCCCTAACGATCTTCGGGTTGAAAAGGGGTTTCTAGAAATTATTTAGAAAGCGTTCTGCAAATATTGTTGGATGGCTCATACTTTTAAATTAGGGGGAAATGAGAGATGAAAATACAGCCTTCAAGACGTTTTAAGCACTTTACCGTTCCTTCGGAAAATCTTCAAGTACTTCTCAGAGAGCTTCATACTAACATAATATTCCATTGCCGTTAGCGTTGAAGAAGAAGAAGGTAGTATGAATGTTGTGACATGGTCACGAACGATTATTGCTGGAAATCATGAACATCTCAAACGCGCAGAAAATGTTTACGAGCAGCATTCTACGCTTTTGAGTTGGAGATGATGATGAGATACTGATTTTGTTGTGCTAATGTTGTGACCATCAACCAAAAGTCTTGTACGTACCGGATATTTTCATGTATCATCGTTTTTATCATTTTCTGCCGATCAGGATATTGAGCGCATTCTCTCCTGTTTGAATGAATGAAACCAAAGGTATTGCAATCTCCTCAAGTGTTTCCACAGGGTATACAATGTTTGTAATGTAATGAGAAAACGGAGACGTCGAACTAGAAGCTCGGCTGAGAAAGCATCAAATATCCTAATGTAATGTTCATGGTGGTTTGGTTGAAATTGTGATGATAACGAAATAGATTGTTTTAGAATGCTTACGCAATCCATAATATATAAAATGTAGCGTCCACCTCTCTGAAAAGACGAAAGAAACGAAAAAAACCATTAAAAAGCATGACTTGCCCATAGCAATCTCTATAGCTTCTCTCACACCTGATTTGATCAAAAGAAAAAATATTAAACACGGCATGCCCTCTGCCCTGAACGGGCGTTTAACAAATAGGACTCCCTTCAACTCAATTCATACAAGATTTGAAAAATTACATCCATTAATATTTACGATTTTTTTTGTACTTCTTTTCCCTACAAGATAGCTCAAGTCATTGGTAATAAACCGCACTGATAAATACTACTGCAAATGATGTTGCTGATGATGTGGCGGCAACCTAAGAAAAATACTATGCATGGTGAGGGAGATAGATACCAGAGAGATAAGTACGAAGTATGATTAGATGGGCTGTAAATAATGATGATGATCATCATCATCACAAAAAGCATCACAAGGTCCACGGTTCTTGTTAGGATGAGAGAGAGGAGGATGCAACATTATTGCATTGGAGGAGAATCAGTGCTAGGTGCTGGGTTACTGTGCTGGTCTCTGGTGTGATGTAGTGTCATGCCATGCCGGTACTTCGAGACATGTACTCGTGTTTTTTTGAGAATTCGTATGAGTAGATGAAATAACCATAATACAAGAAAAAGAAATGATGATGAGCAATACAATAAAATTTTCTTATTCAAAAGCAACAATAACATTAAAAATTACAGGTGAACTCCAAAATATCCACGTCCATACGTTTCTCCACTGGCAGCAGTACGCTGACGCTGACACCATGTGGATGGATATAAGTCAAGAAACAAAAACGAGCTACATGGTCATTACAAAGATTTTTTCGAAAAAGGTGAGAAAACTCCTTTGCCCCATGATCTTTCACACCATTTAACCACTGGCAATTTTACAAATAAGTACGGAGCTCTCTGATGGCAAATGCAGAGAAAAAAATGCCTCTTCTCTTTTGACAGTACTGTTCTTTTCGGAGAGGGACACAACGACGTACGGGGTTCATCAAGGAAGGCGTAAATGTCATGAAGTTCTAACAATTAGCATGTTTTCATGTTTCATGTTTGAACTCGTCAGAGGAATACGATACTTGTAAGTTGTTTTGAGTAAGCGAGTTAGCA
Source organism: Orchesella cincta (assembly GCA_001718145.1). NCBI lineage: Eukaryota > Metazoa > Arthropoda > Collembola > Entomobryomorpha > Orchesellidae > Orchesella > Orchesella cincta. Next base: position 165,446 of record LJIJ01000226.1, on the reverse strand, counting down.
AGCGTTTTAAAATTTTCATCAAGTCATACCTTTGACTGAATATTTTTCTCCGTCGTGCCAAAACAAAATTCGTGCAGGAGATGTATGAGATATATAACTTCGGGTTGTACGTACAGCACGGAGTGGTAGTAGAGTAGTTTAAGATAAAGAGCTGCAACTTGTCAGGACAATTTTCAAGGATGTTGAGACTGAGAAAATAAATACTTTGTGGATTATGTGTATTCGTTAGCAGATGAGCTAACAGCTAACCCCACGAACAATACATTACATTTTAGACTTGAGATAATTTGGGTGGCCACACGAAAACCTTGTACCATTATAAGTTTCCTGAGATTTGCAAATGTTTTATAAGAACATAACAGTTGTTGTTAATTTAATAAAGGCCTTGTAAAATGAGCTGATGGTTCAAGCTTGATTGTGACTTTCTCTCTCCCGTTAAATCTCTTGACTTAACTTGCTCCTTGCCATCATGTTTAGAGAGAAGGGCCACCGCCGCGATTCCTTCGTTGGTATGTTCTTCAAAGTAATAGCAAGGCATTTGCGCGTCCTTCAGTGAGTCCGTATTCATGGTATGTTTCTTGCAGGTCCTTCAGTCATTTAGTGCATGAGTCAGTTCCTTCCAATATATGTGTCACTTAATATCTGAGATTTTTTCATAAGTCGCTCATTTGCACCCACTAGTTTCAACCATATTATGTAACCTATACATTTGTATGTATTTACTTAATTTGTTTTAAAATTGGTCTATTGGTCGAATTGTGATATGCATGTGAATGTGTGATGCTGCTGTTACAATATTGTATGAAAATTACCCACGATTAAAATGTTTCTCGTATTTCAACACACAACATATCTTTTTTCGTGGCGTATTTAAATATAATACATGCTATACAGAATTTTCCTGTATATTTTTTGAGTAATTTTGCAGGATGAAGAAGTTTCGGCATCATTTTTACACTTCTTAATTAAAGAAACCTTGACGTAATTACTAAATCAGACCATTCTGATGCCTATACAATATAATTGCAGAGTCTTCCGTTGCACTTTAGGTATGCATACTCAAGTAGGTTTCGTTCATTCCAGGAGCGGAAAGCGAGCTTTATTGATGCACTGAATGTGGGAATCCCTGTCGATAAAAATCATAAATTAACTGGCTAATACAATGGAAATTTAAAAATACCGTGAGATCAGTCATGCCTAAAGTACGTACGTGGATATTAAATGAAACAAACACATATTGTAGTATTGTTCAGTTGGACTAAAACAGCAACTGTCTGCAATTAAGACTTACTGGTAGTACAAGACACCAAAATATATGTTCGTACACATTTGTTCCGAGCAGCAATACTAAACAAACCCAGAAAGTCAATCAACATGAATGCACATCATTCACTCTCTCTCTCTCAAGACAAAAAGACGAGTCCCAATTAAGAGTTAACTACATCAGCACCCAACAGAAATTACATGTAACAGACACATTTGAGACCTATAAAAGCGAAGTTTAAAACCCTCTAAGCACGATGAATCATTGTTATTAACCAACATAAAAATTATTACGCTTCCTCGCTAATGAACTTGTACTTTTTCTTCACTTACTAATACATACATAAATGAGCTCCTTTCCTTGCTCTATGCTACCAGGAAAATTACAAGGACATTTATACCAGAAAGAATATAATGAGTAGCATCAGTCAGTCAGTAACTGTAACTAGCTTCTCTCGTGTACACATATATTATGTAGTCTAATACATTCATACATTCCAATAAAATACAATCCTGTCTACTTGGATTCACCCAACCATAACGAAAATCTGACTTTTTATTTCGTTTTCCACGTTTCTTTATTCCATTCCAAAATATATTTGTTTGACTCAACCAAACAAACAGAAACTGGCTGAAGTGGAAGTTTTATAGATCAACTTGCTTTGGAATTGCCATTTCAAACAACAACCAACCAACTAGGACTATTATTACTGCTTGTTACTACTTAACACATAGAACAAAGAATGGAGTAAGACTTTTACCTTGCTTCTTTCTTTGCCACCTTCCATTATTCTGATTTCGGTAGAAACACCTTAGAACCTACAACAAAAGGGCGAGAAAAATATTCCCCGCCGTATTGAAGCGCTAGCAGTGTACATATTTCGTTTAGTTAACCTGAATCAACACGTCTACATTTATTTGAATTTTCCTAGAAACAAGCATTAAGAGAATGAATAAACGCAACAGATTGCCATCATTGATAAGTGCCAAATCTCATAGAACCGCATATTAGCGTTCCACTCGTAATTTAGCATACATATTTCATTTTCGTTTTAATGGTACATTGGCAAGTGTTGAATGTCAGGAGAAACTTTCCTATATTGATCATTTTTCAGCTAGTCATTATACTTGCATCTTCCAGTTTTTTGTAACAATATGTGCAAAGTCATCGGAAAACAAAAGCAAAATGTAATTCCTGCCCAGTCGAAATTCAGAAGAGAAATAATACATAATGTTCATAAAGTCAATAGATACATCGACGTAGTAAAGCTGGACGAGTTCTTCTTCATATACTGAGCATGTACGTTTTCTTAAACAAAAAGGGAAAATGAAGGAAAAACCTGTCAAACTCGTCCTAATTGACTTGCGTAGTTATTATTGCTTTAATGTGTTAGCATGCAACTTTGAGTCCACATAATATTGTATTGTACTTTACATAAAATATAAGGATTAGTCAAATCTTCACTTCACTCCAAAAGAACGATAGCAGCTTTACAGTGTACTTGAATTTAAAGAATCAAGAAAGTAGTAGAGGTGGCGATGGAAGAAAGCAAAGAGTTGTTGCAGAGTGTACTGACATGAAATTTTTTTATTACATCATTTCATTTTCATGAAGTAATGAAGGGGAAACATTTGCTTACCAGCTCTTCTGTCCTGTCTATCACTACTTCACAATACACTGCATTCCATCGGAGTATTGCAATTTTTGTATTTGCTCATGCTCTGACTGTTATATTGTGTAAAGAAAATTATGAAACTATTTTTGACAAGTGATCATTCCTTCACACACTAAAGCACGTGTCCTACCGACAGCTCTAGTGTCTGCTGCCAATTAAGCTGCTGTTTCAGTCTGAACATGTTGTCTGACGTGTAGACAGACGACCTACGTGTTCCATTCAAATGACTTCATTTCTGCTTCAAAGCATGACCCTTGTTGAAATTTCTGGCTAGACGAAATGAAAACTTTACTGGAGGAACATTGAGCATAGTTTCAGTTAATCGCAAATACTAGTTAACTTGATTGGTATGTATGTACATAAATAAAAGTATTACTTGCGACTCAACCTCGATACCTTCAGAACGTTTCAAATGAGCCTAATTTACTGTGAAACTATTAAATATTTTTTATGCAAATGTAGAACACGATGTTTTTGAGTTAGAGCCAGCGCAGCCCGTAATTGAAATCCGGCTAGTAGATAACATATTCAAAACCAAGTGCTACCTTAAAAAGTACACAGAACTATCGCGTTGGTCTCATCTCAATATTAGATTCCGTTGTCCATTCATTATTCAACTCAATTGCTATACCATCCATATCATCGTCATGATCATCAGATATCGAATGAGTCAGTGACAGATGGCAAACTGCTTTGTAATTTTATCCACGAGGTTACCCAGACAAGGCGAAGCATTTCCTTCCACCTACTACATACTATGGACTGATATTTCTTCATTGAATGCTACACAGCAATAGAATGAATTCCAAAATATGTTTATATTATGGCTGGCGCATTCGAAAGAGAAAACCTTTGTTTGCTATGCACTTAATAAGCATGACCACAAGAATTTGTCTGGGCATCTGCATTATCGCATTAAAAGTGTTGAGCGAACCAGTCTTTGCTGCTCACCCTGTTAATAAACCACTCATCTAATTAAAGTACTGCTGACCTGATGAAAAAATGCATCATATGACAACGAAAAACGAGAGAGTTGATGCAAACAATAAATTAATCAAGAACAAACGGAAGTTTTTAAAGAGTCATAAATAAATTACACAGCGCTGTGCCAAAGTCATTATGTTTTGGCAGCTGACAGGCCATAAAATAGAGACTGCCGCATTGCATTTTTGTGGTAGTGTTGGGTCACTGGAAGTGAAGTGATGGATCAATGACGAAAATGGAACAAAGAAAGGAGAGAAGAAACGAGTGCTTCGAGTGCGAAACAAGCTTAGAAGCAAGGCTCTATAATACGTTTTTATTGTCTTAATTGTACAAAAAGCATTCCAGTTTGTTACTACTCTTTTCCTGGCAAATCGGCAGCAACCATTGCAGTTGGTCATACAGCTGGAATCGTATTTATGAAGACTCATATTTCAGCACATTATACCTAACTTGAATTATTTCATGGCGATGAAACGACTGAATGAGAGCAGTGTATTTTTGTCATTTAATAAGAGCCAACTGGCTCAGCGGTCAAGCATATTAGGAAAGCAAGAATTTCAACGATATCACAGTTGATACCTATCAGCCTTCTGGTGATACATTTGCTGATTTTTTTGCAGCCGTTCAAGTGAGTAATGGAAATTTAAATAAATTTTCAGACCACATAATTATGCATGACAGTAGGATATTGTTTATAATGTTTTAGCGTCAGGTCCTCACGTTGCGACGCAGCTCCATTAATTTTCTAGCATTAGGTTTGTCACTGTGATACTTGTTACATACTACGAGCGAAAAGAGCAAGCACACGTGAAACGCTTCAACACGTTCGTTCGTGTAGCGAGCTAAGGTTACATTGAAGACATTACATCAAATATGAAGGCATTCATAACATTTTGCAAAGCTCATGCAAATCGTAAAATTATTTAAATGATGCCAAATTCAATGCACCGTACCCATGTACTTTTGGTGGAATTCCACTTGAAAATTCGGCGTGGAGCAAGGGTTCACATGGCCGTCGGCTGCGGGAACAATCCATATAGCTGCTGTAGCGTGGCTATTGTGAAACTTGCTAATAGCAAGTTGCAAAGTTGTATGGACACAATAAGCTTTCATGCATGTTGGTAACATAATATTGGAGTTTGACATGATTACTTTGTGAAGCTAAAACTAAAAGGATTGACAACCAGGCAAGTTAGAGATAATATTATACACTCGTTCGCACTCTTAACCATTGTGCTCAAGGTTCATAAATAGTCCAAAGTACGAATGGTAAATTCATGAGGTTTCATTCAATCAGATTACGCACCACGGGAGACTTTCTCTCTCAAGTCTTCAATCCATTCCATGCATGCCGAGAGCATGCATATGTAACAAACGTACATTATACTACGTGTTCATAACATTTCGATTTTTAATTTCAGTCACGAGCGGATGCATAAGGTATAGGATTGCGGAATGTTGCTCAGTATTTACTGTCCTTCTTCGAAGCCCAAGCTGTCAAAACGTTCAGTCAAACATATTTTTGGCAACTTGAAAAATGCATTGTGTTTGCTTCAACTCTTGCATTCGTGACACCAACATTAATGAGATTCTGCGCTGAATTGGCCAGCATGTATGAACAATAATGCATGCTCCTTTGGAGTTTTTGATGTCCTTTCTCTAAGCTGTTTTGACTTCTGACAGCTAAACAAACATAACTAAAGGAGTTTGGTGTGTTCTCTGGGCAAAAACTGGTATATGGAGCAGCACAGAAAGTACTCACTCAACTCAAACCACCTTACCAAGACGACATACATGATACACATTCTTTCTATTACTTATTGTGTAATAATATCCTATCCGGGTCCACATCAAGCTAAAAAAAATCATACATCTACTTTGGCAACTTGGGTACATGAGTCTTGTAAACAAAGTTTTATAATAATATTCTGTAAAGTGTAACATGTTTAAAGCCAAACTAGTCGAAACTGAAACTGGGTTCTTTAATTTCAACTTATTTGCAATAAAGTTTTGTGTGAGCAAAGAAGAAGTTTACTTGGGAGTCTGATCCTGCTGATAACTACTAGGTACGTGCCTACTGCACACACATCAACACGCTTATGGAGAAAGAAACTTTTCTGGTCGACAATAACAATAACGTGTATTTTGCAGGTCAGAAAGTGCATCATAAAGGAAACTATTAACTATTGTGCAGTAACAGCGTATGCATGTATATGTCTATATACATATGTAAATACTGTTGGCTTGGCATATGTTTGTTGGTCACTTTCTTTGCGTCATATCAAATTCAGAGGCGTTTAAACCCCAAACCAAAAGCATCCAAAAGATTATTGCTCCTCAGATATTTGCATGCTGATTACTCCACAGCCACATACCATATAATAATAATGTAAGTGTAAATGAAGCCTGTTTCTTTTGTATGTATTTTACTGTAAATTATTATCCACCTATCAAGTTCTTTGCCTCTTTGTTGTTGCTTTGGAACATGAAATGGATTGAATAAGCATGCACATTGCCCAAATACTTGCAAAGTGCTCATATATGTGGGGCTCTTAATAATTAAACATCACACACAATAATCTTCCCCACTTCAATCATCCAAACAAAAGTGACAGCTCAGCTATGAAACAACCAATTTACATGAGCATACTCAAAGAAGGTGGAATATTTGATCGTTGCTTCAAGTGCATAGACATTTACTTGAACCCTGAAAAGGAGAGTGCATAGACAGCAGCGAAGCAAACATGGCTTAGGTACTAAGATAATTCAAACATTGAGTGTTGTCCAGTTTGATAGTCCTCAAAATTACAGTTTCAAATTGCAAAACTGCAAGAAAAGGGATTTACCTGGTGCATTGAAGCCATATCATATGAGTGTGGACAAGGACCCTGTATAATAAGTACGTGATAGTTTTGAAGGATAAAGCACAATGATCCACATATAATAATCCAATACACAATTATTATTACATATACAATTCAAACAATATATAATTTGGGAAAGTAATTTCATGGTAATAATACGATAGAGAAAACTAAGAAATATTCCTGAAAAGAAATGCAATGTCTTGTTTTGAAGCTGTGGTCGATGCCACCGATCGAAGCAGAGATATATATAAGTTCTTTGGATCGAAGGTTATTTGTGATGTCAATAATATCGTATGACAAAAACAATAATTATTTTTGTGTGTTATTTAAAATCTACGATCGACCGACTGATTAGATACCTATTCGTATTTGGAAGCCGTTTTTGTTACGATTACACACAGCCTCACTTTCTTTACAACATCTATAATATGTGAACAAATTAATGACACTATAGTTATACTCCCAGTAGCAAGACATACTCTTTTCAATTTTCTCTTCTTTAAAAATATGAACTGCTAGTAGTATTGCTACTACACAAGTCAGTTTGATGGTTGGTTTTTATCTTCTTGTGAAATCTTTAGCAATTATACATGAGATCTTTGTATTTAAACACCTTTACTTGGAAGGAGCAGCAGGGCATATACTCGTTAGTTTCTATATGCATCCTTGTTACCCAGAAAAATGACCGGTAGTGGAGTTGTGGTGTGCATACAAGATGTATATTTCTTTAGTTATTCATCACCTTTTTCTCTGTTGATGGTCATTTTCAACAGCTAATAATACATTTTGTGCAATGAAACAGACAAGAATTTGATAAAATCAGCAAAACATTTTATACACAGTTAAGGTTTTAACAAGTACGTGATGGGAGAACCAGCTGGAAAGAAAGATTTTTGTTACTCATGAGTCCATTTAGATTCTCTGATAATTTAAGCAAATTTTTCTGGCAATTGACTTCTTATACCAATTATGCATAATAATACAAAAAATACGCCATTTTTAAGTGCAAACCAATTCCCTATTTTTATAAATTGTCTTAGACCGCGGTAACGTAAAAGGCCAACTATCACGGAGCGGGTAAAAATGTCATGGCACGTCAAATACTTTAGTCTTTTGCTCGAGCATAAAACATTCAATCACTCACATCATTCTCTTTACAATACACACTTATGTGACTGGTTGGTCGAGAGTCGGGACATGAAAGTTTCATTGTAGACACTTCAATGTGCATTTCAAACACTCAGAATTGACATTGAACGGGAAGCGTAAATGTTGAATACTTGAGTGGCTGCTGCACATTACTGGTTTTGCCAGAAAAATAAAAGAGCTTTACTTCCCAAGTACATTAAATTATCAAGCCAGCACACGTAACTACAACCAGCATAGCATGGTCATAATATCATGATTGAACCAAAAGTTGTTGTTTTGTATGCTCATTGACTATTCTCTGCATAAAATAGAAATATCCATTTCCTCCTCCGCTTCACTTTTCCTGTTCATTCTGACTGCATAATATGCATATACACCAAACCCAAAGCAAAGGCCAATCTAAGATTAGTTCAGCAGACATTTTAGTAGTCATTCGACATTCTACTACGCAGTTGATGTTCATCCTCTGTTCTGACTTATAATCGGCAAAAATACAATGCTGTTCTTTTTTAGGAGCAAAATAATAACGAAGGGATAAAAAATAATCTACTACATCAACAAAAAATACGTTTACTACATACAACGAAACAAGTTGTTATTTAATGAATGCATGTTAGTCTGGAGCTGTTTTAGTCGCTTCGTATAATAATGTGTCATACTTGCACTAAACTTTATGCAGTGAATGTGCATAATATGGATGGACATTCATTCGGTACCAATTGTTTTACTGCTATGGACAGGAACTAGATCGTGCTAATCTGCTTCACTGGACGAGACGAGCCACGATAAAATGTAAATGTATACACAATCTACGTACATAGGTAATAATGGAAAAGGTTGCTCATGCAGTTGCACAAAGCCAGCTTTCAACCATAAAGTTAGAGAACAATGCATGTTTCCCTGTGAAAAATGAGGACGTAAAGTGAGTACGCGGAATGAATTCATAATCGCCACAAGTACGATTTTGGAGCATTCGTTGGCTCGCACCATGTATCGGACGTGTGCTGCTGCTGTGAGAATAACTTTGTATGCAATTGTACATATATGCTTACAATTGACTGGACGAGCATAATAATATAATCTTTTATTTTTAATGCCTGAGTGAGAAGTACAAGGGGTTTAAAAAAAATGTACACCTTGCTTACCTTTGTTCATCTGTTAGTTGCCATTCCCTCTAAATTAGCTATGGTATAGCTTGCTTTAAATTATGTATTTTTGCAAGAAATTTAATGAGAATCATAATTTTCGTACCGGACACAGGGGCGTTGACAGCTGGATTATGGAAATGCACGAGTCTGTGAGTGAGCCAAAGGGACTTACTTGTTAGCTAGCAATGCTACTTACAAAAAAACGAATGGAATTCAATGGATTACTTCCTATGGTTTTAAAGACTTTGACTAATTTCATGGTATTATGTTTATACGGATATTATGCCACTGTTTCATTCGGTCATCGGTCACCTATGGAGTTCATTTTTTACCTTTGATAAAACTCAAACCGAAAATGCGGGCAGCTACCCTTGCGGTTTTATCTCTTAAATCTCATTTCTTCCATCACCTCTCTGTTCTACTACTGTGTAATATGGAATTAGCACAAGTAAAGATTTAAAGTTCCATATCAAACCACTAGAATCCGTACGAAACTTCGTTTCTAAAGTTATTGAACATGCCACAATGAAATAGAAAGAAAAACTCTACCTCACCTTCTATGCTTCTACATAACAATTTCTAATAATGATATTCCCCTTAGTTTGGAGCTTTGTTATTGATTATAGACAGACTCGTGGGATAGATGTTAAAAGTGGGATCAATTACCTTAAATTACAAGCTGGAATTGAATGTCTGTGCAGCGAGCGCCAAGTAATAATGGTGTATTTTGTGGTTTAGGGGAGCTGATGAAAGCTTCTGCTACTGCTTCTTTTCATTAAAATGTTGATGAAAATTATGGTTATTATTGTAACTTATGATGGGTGAACCATATTATGTTCTGTGCTCAAGATTCGATTTAGCATTGGGTTACATGACTGAATAAATAAAATAACAACATCAACCATTGGATTTCTTCACATTTTCGAGATCTTATTTACAGCTTTCAAGTAGCAGCATTTTGAAAGGAAGGCACATAAAACATATTTAGTGTATTGTTCATCTAAACTGTTTTTCCTAACGAAAACTCGTTGGCCACCTTCTCAACAATCATTTTGGCGATTGCTAGACTGCTCGTTGCTCCAGGTGAGGGTGCGTTACGGCAATGAAGAATTCGTCCTTTAAGTTCACCCGAACCTGAGTCAAAAATGAAATCATCAACGAGGTTTCCGTCTTGGTCCATTGCTTGCGCTCGAACCCCAGCTGGTCCTCTGTAATAAGGATAAATTTAGGCATACGAATTAGGTTGGTTAGTGGTTGCTGACGAAGACATGCAGTTGTATGCACGAGATCAAATTACTATCGTGGGCACAGCACTTCATTATCGACTCCTTTCCGATGTGAACAAATGGTCAATTCTATAATAATGTGGTTAGTTGGTGAAATGTGATATGAATTTCATTACAACACATCCTCAGTAAAAATGAGATCCAACATTAGCTACTTACTTCTCATCGACAAACTTTTTGTGGTTTAGGGAGGCACCTGCAATACTGCCCTAGACAATATAATTGCTTGCCATTCCGACGCCATTTCATCATCATCGAAATGTAGTTTCAGGTTCGTGTATATACATATTATTGTATCACATTCAGCGCTTTTATTTACTAAAACCCTGTTTTATTTTAAGTGTAAAGACAAAAGTTGTATGATAAACGAAATAAGGTCGAATGATTCGCCAACACTAACCAACTGTAAGAGAGCGATAAATATTTATAACCTGGGTTAAGTTGATAACGACAATGACACCTTATCTGCTAAAAACCAACTGTCCCACGTAGAGACGAATGCCCACAACTGAGTAGGTTTCTCATCTGAATTTAATTAAGGCGGAAATTGAGGCAGTGCTTACAATGAACGCCAAGATAAATGTCGTAATACATACATAGCATGTCCTAAATGGAATATTTGTTACAGAATTAAAGACAATCGTAGTGTAGATGAGTGGTAAAATCCAGGGCGTATGCGTAAATCTCAAGGCGTTGTACTCTTAACTTTCCAATAACGCTAAAACAAACTTTGCAAATATAATATTCCCGTATAGAATAATGGTTATGGTTATGTTATGATACGACTTTCATTAATTAACCGCCGATGATTTCAATCAACTACCACACACACAAACAGCTCACTTTCCTTGATTGTATGATATCAAATTTAAGAATATTCGTCAAGTTGATCGTATCATCGTGTTTCAAATGCTAACCAGTGAGTGGTGAGCATCGTCACTACAAATAGTATATCACGTTTCCCTTTCTTAATTTTTAGGTAGCCGTAAGATCATAGTAGTATGGATGGTAATGCAGATGGTAGGGTGTTTTATTCCCCAATATTGAGTTACCTTTGAATGTCAGCGGCAGTGACTTGTGGAATAAATTTTCTTAGCTCCTTCACTTGCAGCCCTGTGAACACTGATCGTATCATTTCACCGGCACCAAATCCAGCAAATTTTATGGCAAGTTTTTGAAAGCCCCTGTATCTGATTGAGTCAATAAAATCCTTCATGTCAAAATCCGACCAGGTGTAACCTTCCCGTTTGAAGGCGAGAATTGCATTTGGTCCAAGCCATACACTGCCATCCATTCGTGGTGTGAAATGAACACCTAAGAAAGGAAACCGAGGATCTGGTACCTACACACACGAGTCATACAAATAGGGAGAAAACCCATTAAAATCACAGGCAGTACCATTTAGCAAGCATATTTTTTTACACTGGCTGTTAGCAAGTTGCTTACTGGTGACAAACAAGTGTCATTCTTATTCTTTCTATGGACAAGCGAGATGGATGGTTACTCAAAGTGAAAAAACAGCAGCATAACAATGCCAAAAAAGAATTATATAGAGGCAGAAAGATGTGAGAATAAAATTACCATGAAACTCACAAAAAATCTGTAAATGCATTCATTTTACAGTGAAAAGTGTGGTGGGGGATAGAAAAGCATAATTATTGAAGGCGTGATAATGATAATTGTTAAAAGAAGTAGGATTCGGTAGTTTTAAGGGGGAAATCTTCATCGATTTTCTGCAAATGTGAGGGGAATCAGTATAATATATGAATATGAATTAGCATATATATAAAAAACTAAACAGCTAATACTACGAACATGCGCATTCTCATGATTTTCATGTACCATGATAATGAATGCAGCAAAACAAGTATGTACAATTTACTTGAATTCACGCTTGACCTAACACACACGAACGAGGAGAGTCGAGCCCCTGTACTTTCATGTTGTCAAATTTTTACTGCTAATAACGCATTAGGACCTTTTAAAATACACATTCTGAGAATTATTTTGTATTTCATATTGGCATAGTCATTGACGTAATTTCAACGTGTGATTTTGAACTTACTATTAAAAAGGTTAAAGGTCGCAAAATGAAAATAATTCTCAAATTGTACACACAATGAAAAGTCTGAAAGGCCACAAATTATTTTTACACTTTTACACAAAACAAGATTGATAAAACAACTGTAGAATTTCATTATTTCCACCTTAATTTGAAGAAAGTTCTTTGGTAAAAAAATGAATCTGTATAACTGTCTGTTATACATCGATGACAGGGCTAGAAACATGTATCGTAGTGAAAAATTTGTCCATTGGTGGTGTACAGGTGTAAAGCTTTCCTCGACAGTATCTACTTACTGTCAAGTGCCAACTTGTAAGCCCTATTATGTAGATATACATTAGCATTATTAGCGTTAAGGAAGACGAAAATGTAATTTGATATCACGGCTCATCGTGTGGTACTTTCCTACCAGCAGCCTACTAATCCCTATGATTGTGTGTAAGTAAAGGAAGAATAGTGACAAAATACGTAAGAGAGCTACTGTACTTAACTTGCTTGCTAATGTCATGAATATTTAATTGCTAATTACTGAAGGGTGGTTTTAAGCTTCACACTCCTAAAAGCACGAGACGGCGATTTACTCATTTGAATATTGAATAAAGCATAGATCCTCTCCGCTCAACATTCACCAACAACACCAGCATCAGCCGTTCCCACTTATTTGCCGTCATACTTCATACGCATTTTACCTACTGGAATGGAAAGAGATTTATTCCCACCTCCACAGTACCATATTACAATGCAATATATTTTGTCTCTGAAAAATTTAATGACATATAATATATAAGGATGAGCAGATTGAACATAAGGACAAGATTCCGTCTCATCCATAGGCCTAACTATCTGTTTATGTGCATTATGTATAGAAAACGATCGCATGTAATCTTTCTTCCCTTCGTGTGATGATAAAAGTATTAGAATGCGAGAGAGGGAACAGGGAACAAAGATCCATTGGAAAATGTCATGCATGCAAAGAATCGCTAATGCGTCAATGTGTCCATTACATTTTCTCTCGATGGTGAAACAGTCTTTTTCTCTTGAGCTGAGAGAAGATACGGTGCGAGTTGAGCAAACATGAATAGAGAAAAAATTCTTTCGAGGTATTACTTGATGAGGCTCGTAGCATACATATGCTATATGGTCTGGTTTTAACCTAACTTGACTAGTAAATCTTATTTTAAGAGCTTAAAGAGATGCTGCAGTGTAAAAGTTTTGTGTGTGTGTACAAAATCTTGTAAAATACTGTGACCGCCTACAACGAAATCTCTTTTCTTCTGACCCTTAATATGCAGAAATTTGGCAGAGGATTATCATATTTTGAGATAAATATTCTAAGAGAGCTAAGGAGACAGGAGAAGCTAGGATGGAGATAGTGATAGTGAGAAAGAGCTCAAGAAAGCAAAGATTTACTGGATATATATTTCCACGGATTAGATGACATTTCTCTGGGCGAAGTAGGAGATATTCTCCTCGAATCGGAATGATTCTTGGATCACGCCTGTGGGCAAGAGAATACAAAGACTGGCTATTAAGCTTTCTAAACATATATATATATCTGTAAGATTTATATGTAGTAAGTAAGCTCTATCCGGTCTTATCATTATATTGAACCCACCGTGCACCCGACATCTCGGCGAGTCGATCTGAATGTAATCCTCCACATGTCAGGACCCACTTGGATCGAATACACTGTAGAAAAACAAATCAACAACAAACAAGGGCATAACATGTACTCGAGTAATATCCGCATGTATATTATATGATATAATAGGTATATATTTTATGTAAAATACATTTTAATCATAGTAATCTGTTGTGTTAGATCACAATATTGTATGCATGCAAGAATTCCATTGAATATCTCCTACTTTCATAACCAAAAGGGAGCATCACATTAGCTCTAATAAAATGAATGCTAAGCTCTTTTGTTGGTTACACAACAAAGGCAGACTGAATATTCCTTCATCACGCGTGATCAATGCATTCATGGAAGAACATTTGCTGAATGCAAATAGAAAGAGAGAAGAACACAAATTCAGGTCCAGATTTTGCATTTGAAGCTTCAAGTCGATAGCATCATCAAGCTTTTCTATATCAAGTATGCTACATAAATGTAGCACATTTGAAAGTTTATTAGATACAATTTATACATATTTAAAGGGATTTGTTAGAAAAACGGTAACAATGTATAAGATGCTGATGTACGGTCTACAAATCTGATAGCGAGGAAAGTACATGGGAGAAGAACGCGTATTGGCAACGGGTAATATATCACACTGAGGATCATAATATAAGTCAACAACTTGTACAAGTTGGCGAGCAAATTAACATATTTTATTTCATTGCCCTCTCCCTTGATTAAAAAACATCAATTGCACATTGTTTTCAACAAGGATGGGCTCATGTGTATCACACTGCAGCAGCAGTAGCAATCCAAAGGCATGCTAACTTTTGGCTGAATTTACAAGTTAACTCTTCGCGAGATAAGAGAAAATGCCAAGTAGGAGAAGAAGAGAGGAAATTTGTATTCGCCTGCAATGCAAAGAGTATATAGAAAAACAATTCTCTTCAGTCACTCTCTCATCCTCCTCCTACACTCACATATTCCTTACCACATACACTGTAAGTAGTTATGTCAGGAGATGCAATAAATATGCGGAGCTTCAGGGCTTGCTTGACAATGTATTTAGACTTGAGTCTAAAATGTATATAGTGTTCAAAGGATAAATCTATATTAGCGAGCGCCTCTTCTTGATTTTAGTGTATGTATATATTGCCTCATGAAGATAATTCTTGTGCGGCTGCTGGCACACTGACTGCTGTTGTACGTTATGTTATAATATTATGCAAGTTTCTACTCAAGTATGAACCTTAATTTACGTTAATACATAAACAGGAAATAAGTATAGCGCCCCTGCACTTTTAGCTCATCTTTCATGTTCTTTTGTAATCTTGAAAGCTGAACCATAGCCAAAGCCAGGGACAGAATAATATAATGGCCTTATCCGTATGACAAATTTGCTCTTATGTTACTTTAACTTGGGTGCAATACTTATCGTTAGTTGAAATTTTAAACCCAAAGAATTAGACACTAATATTTTCCAGAAATAATGTATATATTTTCCAAATTTTATTTCAACCCTCATTATAATTAAGCCTTCCAACAATATTGCCAACAATCAACAAAGGCACAAAATGTAATGGAAGCTTATATTTTACAAACATCTTGACTTCACATGTGCTGGGAAGCCAAAGTGAAAACTTGCAAAATTTGCATCCATTCCTTCCAGAAAGTCAGAATGGAGTTGTTTGAGCTAAAAATCGTCAGTAGAATGATGAAACTGAGGTTTTAGATGCAAATACATTATGGCTCGTAGATTTATTCATGCAAATGCATCTATATAATCTCTGTATGCATACAAACATATTATGCGAGCGTCTCTACTTTTCTGTAAAAACTATGGCTATTTACCAAGCTGCAATACTATAACATAGTAAAAGTGGCAGCCGCAGCCATTCAAAGAAAAAGAAAGTATAAAGTCTTTACACCTCCAGTGACTTAAGATTTCCCTGCTCTTCTGTCGATGTCTATTCTCCTGCTTTGTATATGCCCAGCTATGCACTATGCTATACTTATGATCACAATGATGGTGATGATGCCTGATGCTTTACTCTTCTTCTCATAAAATAACAGTAGAAAGTAGTTTAGTTTGTTCTTGAGGTACTGTTTCTCTCGTCTTCCCATCTTGAAGCGAAACACAATCCAACTTTTTTGCTGTGTGAATAGTTTCTTCTTTCTTCTCCTTCGCCACTAAATGCGAGTATGAATATTCTCAAACTTCTACATATTATACATTCATACAATCTTGCATTGTGAGAAAAGGCTGCTACTGCTATACGCAGGGATTTCAAGTTTTCACAGAAAATGTGAAATTGTGAGGAGGAAAAAGTGTGGTATTTAGTAGTATTCTTTGAAAGCATAGGAAAACTCAGGAAGAAATTGTGTGAATACTACATATAGTCCCTCGGTGTGTATGGTTGAAATCGACCAGCACTTTCTTTATTAGCCCCTGTCTGTCAGATCGGATCACATTACCATAGAGTACACATTAGGGAAAATAGCTTGACTTGCTATATGAAATAAATAGTGTTGCTTGCACAGCAGTATTCTTTTGTAGTTTCTTTTCGCTCGTGTATTTTCACTTCGAGAGAACAAGAGAGAGAAAGGGAGATCCTTTTCTTACAAACCGATGAGATGGGAAAACGAAGCGATGGAGAGGCAGAGCAGTAGTGTAGTAAAGCACGAAAACAGGAGAGAGGCTCTTTAGGGGAAAATACATACTGTAGGCTTGACTATTGAATCGAGAAAAGGCAAATAAATGGTATACAATATAACCAAACTGAAAGATTGTACACCGGAATAATACAGACAAAATACGAGGACACTGTGAAGTTTACATAACCTTATTCACTCGAACCTTGTTTCCGTTGGTTTTGTTTTCGTTTGACGATGCGAATGTAGGTTTTATAACCCCTATCTATAATGGTCTACCGTCTACCTTTAAAAGGATACCAATTCCTCTATGACTTTTTATGTACTTATCATTTAATAGAATATGCCCATGTTTGCTTTAACTTATAGAACAAAATATATAGCAATGAATGCTAGATTCGATATTACTTAAACAAAGGAAGCTCTCTATGCATGACTTTGTAACAAAGATATTTGCGTTTATGAATAGATCGGTCGGCAGTTCTTGTGTGATGTGATCATATTATGACTTCCTAACTTTTTGAAGGTATATATAGGTCCACTAATGCCAACAATGGCAAACATTTTATATTGTGGACTGGCTTTCAGCAAAAGGAGGTTTTATAGTATAGCTCGATGTTTGGTCGGCTCTGATGGTACTTCCAAATGAAGTATAAACGGGAAAGCAACATGGAATACCTTAAAATATCAATTTCGTCAATTTCTTGGTCTATATATAGTCAACCATATGTAAAAAGTCATGTTGTGTTGAAAATTCAAATGAGATGAAAAGTACTTAAACAGTTGAAAATGGTAGAACTGATTCATCGAAATACAAAATACTAATATTACGAGAATAGATAATTGTTGTACCGATCTCCATTCGCTGTGAAGTGAAAAAGAGATAATTGGAGTACTTTCTCTGTATTTTCAGCTAAGCAAAACGTTTATCTTGGTCAGTGATAGAATAAAACTGGTGCAACCTAAAGTAGACCGTGTTAACTTGGGCATCTTGGAGTAAATCGAAAAATGAGTGGATGGAACATTCACGTTTATTTACAATTATCAAAGTGTACTATCGAATTTTAAAGTACTTACATATTAAACGTGGCATCATCAACGTTTTATATTAAGTATGCTGCATAAATGGAGTACATTTGAAAGTTTATTAGATGCAATTTATATAGAGGGATCTCTTAGAAAAATGTTAATTTCAGTTTTGCATGAAATGAAATGCAGACTTTACTCGAACCTTGTCAAACATTACTAAAACCTATAAAGGAGAAAACGCATGTGCCATACCAATACAGCAGCCATATTATTATGAAAGTAACGCAGTATGCAAAATTAAAACTAAATTGAAATTGAGCTATAAGATGAAAATATACAGAGGCCCATAGTATTCAGGTTAAAATTTATGTTCAAGATACATGGCCTCCAAAATCATCAAGGGAATCTTCGCAAAGCTTCTCATAGAGTCAACATAGCCTCAATCGGCATGAAAGAAAATAAGCATACGCTAAAGAAAGAGTTTTGTAACTTACTTTGCTACAAGCAGTCGACTCAACACTGCTGGCAGGACGACTCTACTCTAGTCTCTGATATTTTAGTGGATTCTCTTCATAATGAAAGAGAAAGTTGGCTCAATGTCCAACAGCACATTTCAAATATGCATACATTTTTTCTCCTCTTTCCAGGAAAACAGAGCGATAGTTTTTCTTCGTATTTCTCTCTTTAGCAGTCATTTCGAATAAATGGCCAATTTGATACTGGAGATTATGCTCGATATTTTGTCATTAGAGTCATATGAAACGATTCCCTCAGGAAAGATTCACCCTAGTAAGAGAATGAGAGAGTAATCTTTCTGCAAGTTTTTTTATAGTACCTTTGGTTTTGGCAAATGTGCATATACAACATTCCTGAAATCTATAAGTATCATTAAAGTTTACCTCATGGTTAGAACACTCCTGCTGGCTGTGATAATTTAAGGAGAAAGCAACACAATTCCGCCGCAGTGGTAATGCATATTATTTTTCTAGCTTCTATTTAATGGGATCTGTTTGTATACGAGTAGGCATTACCAAGACGGAAAGGAGTATCTGAATGAATATCAAGAGACTGTTGTTTGCTAAGGTTCATAGAAATCTTTGTGTTCCTTTTGGGGGGAAAATATTGGAGAAAGAACGTACAAAAATTAAAACATACAGAAGAACATCGGAATGAAAATTCTGACAAAATTACTTATCAAACAAATAATTATATCTAAGAGCAGGGCATGTTTACGTATTATTTTTAGGGCTGTTGTTAATACTTTGTACCGCACAGGTATTAATTAATTAAATCATCAATTTATGCTATTTACTTTCAATCATTTTTTTTGTCAAACTTTCTCTAGGTACATTTTCCAAAACAAAACGCATTTTCCACTAAACTTTAGAGCCCCAGCTAGTCTACTCGATGTGAGTTTCTACTTATGTACGTTGTGTTGAGTTTCCGTGTTTGAGTTATAGAAATAACGTGTACGTTATAATTTGATATTATGTGTAAGTTTGCTCAAAGTGAATGAAACGTTCTTGGTGTAGGAGATGCTGATGGCCATCTCAATTTTTCTTGTTACTGCAATAGCAACGAAAGAGGACAGCAGCAAAAAATGAAGCATATATACACACGACTACAATCCACTAAGCATTTGCTTTCACACAGTCATTTATTTAACGAAGTAGAATATTAAACATTTTTATGCAGGAAGGAAACCAGTGAAAGTAGCAAGTGAGCAAAAAGAAGAGAGGCCAGAAATATGGTTTGAACGTACATAAAGTCTAGGACCAATACAATGGAATGAGTGAAGTGGTAGTATCATGTGTGGTGTGGTGTACAGTGTGATACTTCATGTATGTACATGTTTCTCATAGTTTGTTGATGGCAGTGGTAATAGTCGACAGTTTATAGTTCCATCCAAACGCAATAATCATATCGTCGTGTGGGGAGAAAATTTTCGTCTTTTTTTGCCCACCCTCTGTTAATATAAACATCAGATATAACCTCGAGAAAACCAAATTTTGGTCTGCTACTTGACTAGCTGGGGCTTTTCTTTGGTTAGAAAAAGTGAATAACAACGCAAACGAAGACGAGTGAGCAAGTTAAACGAAGTAGTAATGTTAAAGTCATGGGATCTACACACGAGATATGAGAATGTGCTACTATTATTTACCATACTTAAGCAATATTCTGGTGCATGCATATGACTATGCTATTGCTTCAAAACATTTATTATAATGCATACTTGAGAGTTGAGACCTTTTTTTTTACATAACCAAGCTAAATTAAAACATTATGCAGACATTTTGCTTGATACTTTTCTCCCACTTTTTGTTCATCGTTTCTGGGAGAGAAAAGTAAAGATGGTCGCTATATGGAACCACAGAGCCGTTTAAAGCAACGAGAGAAAGTAAACTAGGAGAGCAGAATTGGCTGCTGCTGTTACCACTGACGTGATACTCGACAACATTATGGCATAAGAAAATAGGTGAAAGTGGAGTATTCATATTGAATGTTTGCATATTATGCTCAGCCGCTGTCTGTCTGCTATATGGTTGGTGGTAGCAGGCTGCCGCGGCCTACGCGTTTTTCTTCATTCTCATTGTTTGTATAGGTTCTCACTTGCTCAGAGAGTATCACATAGGCCGAGAAAGTGAGAGAGTTCCACAAGTTTTCAAGTGAGAATATCGATTTAGACTTTTCCTTTTATCCGCCATGTAATAATATTGTTCTAGAAAAGTCTGCAAGTTGAAGGCTCAAAAGGAGGAGAGAAGTGGTTCGTGAAATAACGGCATTCTGCTACATTCGAGCAACCAAAACTAACCATGACTGCTAATAACGTTATCAAATATATAAAACGTGTATAGCGTACTTAGACTTGACGTATAAATATTATGCTTCTCCAATTCACTGACACATGTAGATAGAAAACTTCTCTTTCAGACTACTTAAGCAGCATTTAATGAGTATATTTTTCTCAGCAATATTGCTTCAAGTTCACACCACACACATGCTCAACTCTTCCTTTAACATTCTTCCCGTTTCTCGCCCTTGCATTAGATTTGTGGATGAACATTCACCGCTCTCTGACTCAAACTCAATATCCATATTTATGAATGTGCGATCCTTTTAACGCATAAAAAAGCCACACAAATTTCACTTTTTAGAATGCATTAGCACTTCAAAATTCATTTAATTTCGTTAAGTTGCCGTCGTTAGTTTTCAAGGACTTTTTTTGAGGATGATGAAGATTACAAAAAAGAAACTGTTTTTCAATCCGGAACCATTTGAAGGAAGGAAAGTGCTGTTAATAGCTGCTCATCATTTATGCAATTATAAAACTGTTTCTGACTCAACCCCGCACACGAGGCTAGAATTTACAAACCAAATGGTATCTGCATTAATTATCAAAGTTATTATTGTACTTACCTCTCCCTTATCACTGAACACCATGACTGGGTAGTCGTTTCCCTCTGCTGATTTCTGGAATTTTACAACTTGAAATTTTGAATGGATATCTCCGCCCAGTTTTGCAAAATTTTCCCCATAGGAGCGTGTTACCTGAGCCCAGTCTACAATACCAGTTTCTGGAGACCATATAGCCATTAGCCCCTGTGAAAGGAAAATTGGATGATTCATATTTATAAAGCAACAAACATCCAATAAGACTCAAAAATGAAACAGGCATAATATGACAAAAACTACCATTGCCAGCTACCTACTCAAAATAGTTGGTTATGCGACTTTTCTGTATACTGATTTCTCATTTTACTTATCATTAGTTCGATCATGAACTAATTCATCGTCATTCATACGCCTACCTTAGCAATTTAAAAATGTTCCCTTTAAATCAATGAAGCCAACTCACAGCTCATAAGTCAACCGAGACTCGGCTTTTTAGCGTTGAAGAAACAAACCTACAAGCGAAGCATGTACTTATAAAAACATATGAATTGTAAAGGAGTATTTCATGAAAAGAAGCACACCACACGAAAGCATTAACATAATGTCCTGTCATTCTTCATCTTTGCTGATACTGCAGACTTCTTGAATGTAGCAATCAACGTCATCTCTGAGGTAATGCAGTACGTACACTGTATACCGATGCGATGCAATACTGTTCGTCGTGAGCTTTTCATTGAATTGAAACTCGTGGAATCATGTATTTTTATACGCTGTGATGTATCAGTATGGTAAGACATGCCGCCGCCATAACATTGGTTTTCTCGTATTGAAAAACACTGAATATTTTTTACCACACGAAAAGAATGTCGAATCTATCTGCTAACAAGCTCCCACCACACCACAGCCAAACCGTGAGGAAGGGAAAAGTGAACATGACATGTCAATCTTATGCGTACATACAATGCTTTTGCTCTGCTCATTTGTTCGAGCAGATAAAATTTTATAGATTGAACTAATACCCAGTAATAAAGATACAATAATAAAATATGGACCAATCTCCATCTATTCTCTTCCTTCTTGTCCTTTCCTCTCCATCCTTTCCTTTCTTTCATAGCAGAACAGCAGCGAATGTTACTTTGATAGAATGAGCAAAGGAGGACAAAAATGATATCAAAAGCGACGAGAGCCTAGGCTGGCATGGAGTAGCAAACCCAAGAGTACAACAAGAATGTAGTGAAATGGTATAGCGCAACAAAAAATGGTAAGAAATAAAAATGAAACGAAAAAATAGAGAAGAGAGGCAGACAAGAAAGAGAATCCAATGACAAATACGACAATGAAAGCATATCCATATGTATATCAAGTATACAACATCAAAATACGGATGAAAATACATTCTCCAAGATACCAAAACCCAATGCTTCTTCAAGTGAGCTGAGCACTCTTCTGGTTCGCCTGTAAATACGTATGTATGTAGTATTCCATACAAAAATGTGTTGCTTGATGGCGTTGCTATTGTTAGCTTGATCTCAGCCTTTGCGATCATCAGAGTTTGAGTTTTTTTCTTGTGCTCTGCTGCCGTTGAGAAAGCTTACTCTATATTCTGTTTTCCCCTGGACTAGATATTTCCTGATGGGATTCCATTCTTTCTTTCTCATCATTTCTCCAGTATTTTTACATCCCTTTTCCCAACTCATAGCCATTCAACCGTCCTCTTTGTTATAATGAACGTGCGTGCATACATACTGCTACAGTTTCCTTTTTACTATGAATCTACGACTCCACTCTATCTTTGTTGCTTGTTTCAGCAGCGCTGTTGTGGTGCCTATATATATATATTTGTTGTGTTGTGGTATACAATACACAGCATATTTATCTAATAACCAACGAAAGAAAGAAAGAAACATGTTTTCTAAGATAAATTCCATGTCCTTTATAACAGTCATTCTTTACAACAACCAAAAACGATTGCTGTTGTAACATGCTACATTTTGTTCTCTTGTAAGGAATAAGGACACACAGGTCTGGTCGATATGAAATTTCAGATTGGAGGTTGTAATCTAAATCGATATCAGTTTTATTGAGTACACAATAAGGACATGGTATAACTTTAGAAAAAAACAGAGTTACAGAGAGTGCACTGCTGCAAAACACAAATAGTACCTTCTGTGCACATGCTGTTTACGTGGGTAAATGAGACGGCCTATTTATGTAATGTGATGTTGTATTGTATGCCTCTAGAGAATGGCTTTTGCATTACATAACATTGTACAGTATTACCCAACAATAATATAAAAATCAAAAGAAACCAAGACGGACGGACAACATAAAAAGAAACAATCTAAGATTTAGATTAGCTTTCATGTATGCAATGTGCTGTGTAGTTGTAAGACGCATTTTTGTCAGATCTTATCTTTTCCTCCAGATATTGAATGATATTTTATGCTGTGCTGTTGTGCGAGTAGCCAGGAAATTAGGCAGACAAAGTTAGAAGAAATTCAGATACAATGTATACGCATTTTTACTTTTCTTGTTCCGTGAGGTTATTGTTGATGTTCCGGTTGTTTTCATTTAAAGCATCATGCAACTTTTACCATGAGTTTAGACAAATATTATGACGAAAAGTTAAAACTTGGAATAGGTTTGAGCGAAGCAACAATGTATGTCTTCTCGTGTTCTTACCTCACAATATGGTTCAAAGCTCTTGATTCTTTCTTTACTGACAATTTCAAGATTTGGTACATTATTCTGGAGTCCTCTTTCATAGAGATCCTTAAGGCGTGGGATTTCTTCTTGGCTGACAGCTACTATTAATTTTCCACATTTTTTGTAAGGAATATGGTTTTCGTCCAAGTATTTGTAACTCAAGTGCAGCCCATCGACACATAATTTAGCCTTCAATGATCCCGGCTTATAGCTGTAAAAATGAAATCATCATTAGACATCACAACTTATATTATTCAGGACCACAAAGTCATTGATGGTGAGTTAAATGTCGATTACATCAGTGCTACAGAGACTACAGTCACTTTCACATTAGCATTAGGAGGTGTGGATAAAAAATGAGCTTACTAAATTCCAGCATGTATGACTCCGCTGTTATGGCCACTTTGGTGAGTTCCTAAGTAGTAAGAAATACAAGTTAAGAAATGGTTTAATATGATTGTCGACATAAAAAGTTATGCCAGAGAACTTTCCAATGTAAATGTAAGCAAACTACTTCAATTTTTAAAAGCATATAGGAACGAACATTAGAAAAAACAGGCGACTAACAACAGGATGTTAATGCATCGTTAGCACGCATGCTGCTGCGCGTGAATTACATTGCGACATTAGATTTAGAAAAAAATGTGTTCTAATAATGTATACGAAAAAAGCAGTTTTAAATTTGGATTTCCAATCAATTTTCAATTACTGTAACTAAATATGTATGATGTATAACGAATTATCTAGAATGTGCAGTCAATTATCGCTTTTTAAGTTTGACGAATTTATAAACGAATGAGCGTTGCATCAAAATTTAATCTAATCGCAAGCGTTTGTTACTAAAAATATACAGTTAACCATTACTGTTTAGAATTCATCAAATTCATGAACAAATAAATTTCAAAAATCATTTTTACATATCACTTACTGCATTGGTATAAACCGTTACAGGTCACTACAAAAATAGTAGTAAAATACACTTACAAGCAGATAAGTATATTCAATGAATTATTGCTTTGTGCTTTGCCTGCCACCATCAAAGCCGTGAAAAAAATTATCCAATCCAAACGTTTATAGCGGATAGTCGCTTATAAGAATCGAAAAAGGTTAATCACAACCATACTATACAAGATCTTTCGTTGCTCCATTAGAAGTTTAAAAAGTTCTTTTATGGCAACAGAATCAGAATCTGCTCATTTCATGGTGCTCACTGGGTTCCATCCGTAAATGGAAATTCAATCAATCTCTCATCCACTTCATGTTCTCCAAATGTGAAAAAATGTTTAGCTGGTAGACAAGCACGTAGAATATTCACAGAAGCAAAAGAGAAGAGTTCAGTATCGGAAGTTTTACTGGTGGTTGATTGTTCAAATAAATGCCAATTATTTAAAATTATATTATAAAGGATAAATTCAGCATATTTTTACTTGTAGTCTTGCTATTAATAATTTTAACACAGAATCGGCCTTTTAGGTTTCTAGTACAAAGAATCTTATTATTAAACTAACTAATGTAGATGTTACTCAATTAATGTTTTAAAATGTTCCATCAGATTATACATTGCTAAATGGAAGAAAAATAGTTGCATTTCTCCTTTTTCAAATCCTGTGAGGTTTGTTTGAGTTCATATAACTCGGTCCAAGAATGGTAATCGTATATGGAAAGGAGTATGAAATTGAACATAAAATGTTGTACCTTCTACGATCGCCAATGCAATGCCACCAAAAACGTGCAGTTTTCAAACCACTAGCTAATACAGCACATGAAACGACAAAGATGCAGTATTTGGTCTTGCTGCTAATTTCGATTCCGCGGAAACAATTGCTCCGCCGGGACCTGGCATCTTTGAAATGAAATGATAATAGACTTGAAGATAACCACAACCAACCACTGAATTTGGAGCCTCGTCCATGTACATATTTGCCAATGAGTTAGCTTAAAGTTAATCTAAGTTTGCCCATTACTTCATACTTTCTTCATTGCTACGAAGCTGTTGCATATTGTATCCCTATTTACGAATCCTTCTTTTGCCAATTATTGCTAAATTACTCTGAACAGGTTAGGAAAACTCAGTTAAGAATAACTTTATCAATTATGGGACAGCAAAATATTGGTGTCATAACCTATAGATTATTAGATACCGTTAAAACTTTCAATCCTGTCGCTTTGTAATGTAACCTGTATAGAACCTGTGTAATCATTGACAGTCCCAGAAATCAAAGTTACCTCAATGCATTTCAAGGGTCTATCTTAAATAATAACCTTGGCATAGGACTCGTTCCGCTTACAGCTCGGTTCTTAATTTTTTGCTATTCTCTATTTAACAACTGCACAACATGCTTGACTTGGACTAGTGTTTCTAATGAGTCTAGCTCAGTTTATCTAGTACTCGCCCACCCAAGTTGAAATTCCAGCAATCCATAAAGCACATTAGAGAAAGACATGAACATGACTTTCAACAGCTTTACGTTTTTAGTGAAGTAAACATTGAGGTTCTTTGCTCTACGCTCCATTGTCCGGCAGCCCTCTCCTCCGCTCTCCTCTTTTTTAATCCAATTTATTCTAATTAATCCCTGACATTTGCCATTTGCACATTCATTCATCCTTGTAAAGCTCTCCAATTAGGGAAGTGGAAGGTATTCGCGGAAACAGTGATGATGTCTACGTGAGCTTTTGTATCTGAGCAGGATCGCGAGAGAGATGGGAAAGTAAAAAGCACAAAATAAACTCCTTACTTTAAAGATGGTACAAAAGGAGATTCGTAATGTATACTCTTTCTCTCT
Organism: Orchesella cincta; assembly: GCA_001718145.1. Taxonomy (NCBI): domain Eukaryota; kingdom Metazoa; phylum Arthropoda; class Collembola; order Entomobryomorpha; family Orchesellidae; genus Orchesella; species Orchesella cincta. The sequence continues at coordinate 138,827 of LJIJ01000226.1, read as the reverse complement.
AATGAGTTCTTAGGACTCTTCTTTCCCCGTTTGTTTTAATCCTGCTCTCAGAAATGATTACTAGTTATGGAGAAAGCATGATGATGATTATGTTGATAAGACTTCATCGTCCTCTACTATTACAGAAAACTATATATATATATTCTACAAGTAGAACAGTATATAATCCTTGTTTTATTTTGTTTTTCCTATTCTCATCACGCCGATGTAAGAGCTCATTAAATTAAAAGAGGCTATAAGCTACTAACTAATGATTATAGACTACAATTGAATAGACGTAGGTTCAGAATTGAAAGATAACCTCTCAGCGTCGACATTTAACTCCTTTCAATTCCAACAAAACATAATTATTATCTGGTTGCATAATTTTACTTGTTTTTAACAGAACATTACAACGTTTTCTTTTTGAATTTCATCAAAAAATCTCCATCACTTGGAAGTATTATTATAGATCTGTCGTTAGAACTAATCACTACGAAATAACATCATCATCTCTGCATTTAGTATAAGTACTTTCACCAACATTTGAGACTGGTAACGGTGTGTGTAGCAATTCTACACTAAAAGTTGAAATAGTTAAAAAACATTCTGATTGATGTTGAAACATTTTGGAGATGCAGACAAAACATGTTGTTAATTATTTTCTACCAATGCCTTCTCAATCAACTCACTTTAGAGAAAAAGTAACGACACGTGGCGTGGGTTGTAGTGTTGCTGTATTTTACTCAATCATCTACCTAATCGTATGGATAAATATTTATCTGAGCTTCAATGTCAAAAGCAATATTTGAATTTCATTTATTCTCTTCCTTTTACAACTAATGGTGGATGTGGATGACTAATGTGGAATTTTGAAATAGTGTGATTATTTAAAGAATGTAGCAAGTATAATAGAATAACAACGGGCAGAGAGTTTCATCTGTGGCACAAACCCGTAGTTTACGAGCCTTCACAGAAGTTTGAGAATTGAAAACTATAGTCAATGTATACATTGGTAATTGATATTCATGGAATATATTACATTTCAATTAGGTTCAAGATTAAAGCGTGCCATAACAGTACGTAGGGATCTTTCAAACTGAGTATTGAAATAAATAAATAGTAGTGGAATACTCATCGTCAGTATACAAGCGTCATGAATCAAAATGAAAACCTCGCCTTTCCTGAAATACCAACTAATTTCATTTACAACAAATAAATGCAAAATTTCTCTGTTTGACTAAATCGGTTTTATATAATATACACAACTACAAGTTATAAACATTGTACTGCTTGAAACAACTTTTTATCTAATAAATATTCAATTATTTCTGCTTTTATGAATGAGAACTTGAATAATTTTAAAGTTCCATTTTCAGCCATGTTTCAGGTGTGTACATTTTGTTAACGCGTTGTTTTACTAGAGACTTATGCTGTTCTCTGATATTGATATTTTAGATATTACTACTACCCGATATTATCTATCTCGACTCAATATTCATAGTTTTCTTTGTACCAAGCCTAGATAACCTTCCAAGTCAGCATGTTTTCCTTCTCTGATTGTACAAACCCAGCAGGATGCTTCTCTTTGTGGATTTGATTCGATGTAATATATGCTTTCGTCGTCGGTCGGTATCCTTACTTCATTTTCCTTTGTGACAGACGAAAGATTATTGCACAGCACACATTTCCTTTTCTCTGTGATGATGAAACCTGTACTAATTCATTCTGGATAGAACCAAGCTAACATCAAGTCTCAATCATTATTTATACCTTCAGCACGCAGTAATATAACAGGCTAGAATATTTGTATTCTCATTTACAAATTTTTAGTATGTTGGTGGTTGGTACAAAAATTTCATGAATTTCATTACAAACAACAACCTACACTGCATATTACAAAATAAGCTGGTGGTGCCGGATACCAATTGGGGACAGCCAGCGGATATTGAAATAATGTCATACATGAGTTGAGATGAGAACAACAAAATTTGACTAAGAAACTTTCATCCCAAACTTTTTTTGACGATCTACCATAAATCACATAGAACTTGACTCGATATCGTTTCATCCATGCTGCCGCCAACTCAAAGCGGCATGGTGCAATAACTTCTCCTTAAACTTCTCCATGGTCAAAGTTTCAAACTCCGGAAAGTGTTTCTAACGTGTTGATGCAAGCCAATTCTTTAGCTATCATGCTATTTACTAACATAATACAACGCATACTACTATATTGTACCCTATAGTAAAATTGAGTTAATATTATGTCATGGTTAACAGAAAACAACCCTTTACGACCATTACACTTGCGTATACAATGTTTCTGTGTGCTGGGTTGAAATGCAAATGAACCATCAAAAAATTGCCTCATATGTACAACCTAAATGAACATGGAAACAGTCGGCCCGCCTCGAAAAAAAGTCAACCGGTCCATCAAAAATTAACTGTGAGAGAATGAGAATGATACGGACAGGACATGGTATTAACGCAAAATTACCATATTATTGCATACTACTCCTTGATCAGTCAGAAGAACGAACAAGTGTATACATATCCACATGCAAGTAAAGCACACGAGTACCGCAAGATTATTTACAGACGTCATTTCACCAAAATGATGTTGGATGTGGAATGATGGTGCTGGTTTGAAACAAAGTAACCTAATGCTGCTCTTTGCAATGAAATCGGGTGTGGATAACTAAATCTCATTGGGGTTTTCGGACAGGTAAATAAAATGTAAATTAATGAACAAGAGGGGAGAGAATATATGCTGAGTAGGTTGCTGAATTATCGCGGATCCCAGCAAGACTAATGAGTAATGCGTATTATGCATGACACATGGTGGTGGTGGGCTTAGCAGTGGTTGAAATACTGAAATGGTTCGAACATGCATAACACTACGAGAGGATGAAAACTGTATTATTTGTGCTTGGTATAATATCATTTATGGTAGTTCATACATACATGTAATACTTACACACATCGAGATACAAATCACTGCAGCAATATTTGTAATAAATCATTGAGATATAGCCACGTAACATTATGGGAAAGACTCGCAATCCTTCTTCTTAGACATTAACGTCCAAAAGAGAAGTTGTTGAGAGAGATGACTATTCGGCCAAATCTTTAAAATCCGAAATGCTACAAACTCTCTCACACACAAAGCTAGTCAATCTTGATCCGTTTCTTAATTTTTCAAATGGTCGAACGTTACATTAATCTGTAATTGCACATGGAAGTGAGCATGGCCCTGATAATATGTGCGTTTATCTTGAATATCGAATGCAGTCAAAAACTGTTGGTTAAGTATGTAAATTTCAGCTTGATATATAGACACCCGAACCAAACCACCTCTAACAATTCGTGCTCTTGTTCATTTACCTCCGTCTCTATATATGACATGCATGCAGGTGTAGACGAAGAAAGCAAAAGTGCTTAATGAGTGAACAAAAAAGACTCATGGCATGGCATGGCTCATATACCAACGTTTGGAAGCCATGAAATCTAGCCTGAAAGCCTGCTCGTGTGCTAACTACTTGTGAGCACAAGAAAGCCTCGACAAAATCGATATCCAACAGGAAAACCGGTATTGCCGGCATATTTGGGCTCTATTGTTTGAGTGCATTCTATCCGTAGTCGTCGTACTGTACTTCTTCTCCATGAGCGCACACAACACACGCAACGGAGACAAAGCTGAGTGGGTATCGGGTAAAAACTAACCATTGTTCCTTGTTGTTAAAGCATTGAAACTTCCGCAGGCAGGGAGAAAGTAACTTGCCTACTACTGCTACTACTTGCAGAGCATTGTATGGCTATGGCCGTTGCTAGAATGTTGAATTGGGAATGAGGAACGTGAAAGTTGCTAACAAAAACATGGAGAGAGAGAGGTGGAAGGTAGGTACATGTATAAATTTCAGTTTATGTATTTATCCCACAAAGAGCCGTCTCCTACATGCATTATACATTCACTTATTATTACAGATCATGCAGAATCAAAATGTAACTCAACACGCCACACGAGAAAGAAATGGGCAGAAGAGAAAGCTTACGGAACTGTTGCTTTTTCTCATTGTGGAATAACATTCATGCCTCCCACATGCATGTATTCATGTTGGCCATGCGATCCAAACTATTTTTACTGTAGTCGGTGAATTTAACGAATTAAGTACATTCATAGGAGGAACGAGCTAGCATTCATATAAAACTTGTGAGAGCAATAATATTATTACCTTACAGCAGTAACCACAAAACATTCCTTAGTTTCTCCAACATGAAAATGCAAAGGAGAGAGGAAATGGGTTTTGTAGTTGCACACAATGATATGCTACATTACTTGGACAATAATACTTTTATGCTTTTACATAATAATGAGGCAAAATGGTGACCAGCAAATCACTAAGGAATGTCTCCTATCAGATATTCAATCGAAAGTCCAACAAAAGCAAAGGGGATTGACTGACGCGCGTTGTTACTACATTCGTGACTAGTAGGTAATTCCTTTTGGTCCCATTGAGCTTTGCTACATAATGCTTATTCATGAAACATTACATTCATGAGCACAAACGCCAATAATACATACACATGGAATGGAACAAGTTTCTCATGAATTTTGTACACATGATAATGCCGAGCCATTATCAGATAAAAAAAAAGTTTTCTTTCTAACCACGCACTGGGATGTGTGACCTTGTACAACCATTGTCACAAGAAAGGAGGAGATTGGAGTAGTTGATCATTTTTATTATACGCATAACCATACCAGGAGGCACTACTATAGAAATGGAGTGCTTCTCTACATGAAAAATATCATTCTCTCTCCGCTTCCTCGCTTCGTTTAAATAACCCTTTTTGCTCAATGCAAAATAGTCCAATTATATACTTTTTAGAACGGAAATGACGCAATTGTAATGAATGACGCGAGACGAAAATAAAACAATAATAAGTAGAATATATAAATGCAAATATTAACATTGTTAAGTTTTCACAGGACGGCCGTAATTTTCTAATTTGGTTTGTTCAATGCTTCAGTCGTTTTGGAACGTATGAATACTTCACTGTACTACTAATAAAAGAGTTCTTTCGATTTCGATGATGACGGTAAGTTGCAGGCTGGCTGCTGCATTGCAGAAACTTATTTTCTAAGGTTTGTTTCAACCCATCACAACCCAAACAATAGGATTAGAATGGCAGGGGAAGAAGGATAATAAAATTTAAATTATTGTATGCACCTGTAATTTTATATGCCCACTAACAAATAATTTCAGTTTTTCTCGACCGTCTTGATGGAACTAGTTGCTGATAATGATAACTGTCAATGAACCATCATAAAATTATGTGAACCCTAATGATTCTCCAAGTGATAGTATTGAACTGATAAAAAAATTCAAACTATTTGCAGGTTTTCTTTTCTCCTGTAATAATAAAAGCTGATTTTTGCTGAAAGTAACTAGGAATCTGATACACAGCTTTGGGTAAAATGTGAAATATTATGGCTTTTTCAATCTCACTATCAAAACACTAATTGTTCAAGGCTATTTCGCTGCATGTAAACTCGACTCGACTTTAAAACTCCAAGCCTAATAGTTATGGCTATCATTTTGATCACCACGGATCCAAATAAAATGTAAGCGTGTAAACTGGAAGGACTTGTTTGACTGGACTGGAATTTCATAGTTGAAGAAATTCTAAATTTTATTCATACTTTTTTTTACATCTCATGACCGTATATTATCTGAGTTTACACCGAGCTGTGAAATTCTTACAAGCAACTATGTTCTACTATAAAAGTCCATTAAAAAGCCGGTAGCACTAATCAATCTCGCATCTTAACACGTATTGGTATGTATGTGTGTACTTACGATTAGTTCCTTAGGATAGGTATGTGCAAAGCCTAGTCAGTTCATTCTACGCTCGTAAACCTGGAACAACATTTTTATAGTAAAGAGTATAAAACGCGAGAATTCTAATGCACTGAATGACGAGTGTAATGAAAGAGGGAGATTTGTTGGAAAGTTTCTTGGTGTTAATAATACATAGTTTGCAGTTGACCACCAAACATCATGTGTAATTACTTGGCTCTTTTTCGCGAGACGAGCTAGCTCACGTTATTCCCTGTTCCTTCCCAATTTTCATGAGAATAAGTAATGTAATCCTGTGAAGGAAATGAGCATATATTTCTCTCAAGTATAGATATGAAAGGGAAACTCTTATAGTGGCATCTTTACTCATTTGTAACACGAGTAAAATGTTAGACGCATATAAAATCCATATTTTGATGAAAGTGATTACGGCACAAGAAACAGCACGTACCACCAAACCAGCTATATTGCGATACATAATGTTATGTTGTCATAAGTATCGATACAAGCAGGTTCTTACACCTTTCCTTAGTTGTTAGAAATATATTTTTGCATATTTGATGATGAAAGTTTATCAAGCACACGATATTAGTTGTGAAAATGGTTTGAGCTACAACACGAAAACCTAGGGAGAGAGAATATATGTGGCTTGGCTTGAATGTCATAAAATAATGGAATGAGCTACGGCACAAGGGAAGCTAGTAAAGGAAATGAAATGGAAAGACTACACACACCATTCACAAGCCAAGTAATAATAATGCCTCACTCCGCTCCAGCTACCGCTGCTTTGCTACTACATACACACACACCACCGCCGCACCAAATATCATTAAATGCATTGACAGACTCCCTACCAGCTTAACTCCATTATTCTTGCTTTTTTATTTCTCCATGTCTTCCATGATGCTGCATGAAATGAGAAAGTGGAATATTACACATCGAAGTATGAATTAACTTTGGGCTTCATTCAGAGCGTCGTAATTGAAAAAAATCGATCTTCCTCTGCCCTATTCCATTTCAAATAATATTCTTTCCTTTTTCTCTACCTCTTCTTTCACTATTTGCATATATGCCTCGATTTCATAAAAAAAAACTACTGGTGTGAAGGAAAATACTTGAAATATTCAGGCACTGGTGACAATAAGTAACTGTAATTGCTTTTTATGTTGTCCCTCTCCATTCGGTTTCACCGTTTTTGATAGTTAGCTATTATAAAGTTTATTACTCACAAAAGTATTTCGTTTTGAGTCAACTACCATAATAATATAGCTTTTTGGGCACAATCCGAAAGGTGGTAATTGCACAGTCAACCCTCGAGTGTATATACACAGTATTTATGGTTGTAAGGAGGCATGATCTTGACGCATACTATTAAACAACAATGCATGTTGTTTGATTCATTTTTGTAAACCAAAGAAAGAGGGCTGACGTCCAAACTGAGGTCGTTCATTACAATGTGACATGGTATTGTGAGGTAGAAACCTCTCTGTTGGTTCAACTTATAATGTTTAGTATGCGCAGGGAATTTGGGAATTAGATTGACCAAGTTAAGAAAGAGTGAGCCAAGCACATTGCCAATTGCATATCACTCATCATCATCATTCAACTCCATCAGATATAGCTCATATGTTATGTACGATGTTTGTGAGTTGGCTCAAACCTGATGTGAAAATGAGAAGTTAAAAAAATTAAATTGAATTATGAACGTCTCAAAAAGCTGGAGTCAAACCAATAATCATATTAAGCCTTATGCGTGTGGATTCGTAACAGAGGAGAAACAACTCTTTCCATTGTAAAATTTATTATTCTTCTTTGTAAGGATATGGGCGGTCCACAAAAACGTTTGTCAGCTCTTTTTTCAGATTATGCTGAACCTACAACTTTTGATATAGAGTTTTGGATGAAAAGAGCACAAGAGGAACGTGAAGGGAAAGGCATCAAATAAATTTGCTTGATGAGAAGATCCACTCTCTTCAAAACCCTTTACCATCCCATTATCAAACTATACAAGGTAGGAATAATGCGTCCATAAATTTGCAAAATACATTATTATCAAATAGCACTCATACTACTACACTTACACAGCAAGGCAACATAGCATAATACAAACCCTCTCCTACAAAAGAAGTACATCAACTTCTCGTGCACAAAGAAGCAGTGTGTGGCTCAGCTCCGTGTGCTGTGCTGCAGCCCAAGTGAATAGAAATGAAAAGATACGGCATGTAACTAAAAAGAACAGATATTAATGGGATGAAGTTTCATGAGAAATTTTGCACATGCTCTGGTTCTGATCTGGATGCATTTGGCTCTCTCTCTCTCTCCCGCACACATTTACTAAAAGGGAATCCAGTTAGAGCTTTACATTAGTCTCATTCGTTTTATCCTTTTTTGCTTCTTATGTGTACACATCATCAGCGTATCACCAACCTTTATTAGCTATTCTGCACATGAATCTATCATTTATGAATGCTAGGCACAACTTACCAAATGTCTGTTTCGTGGTGGAGCTTTCTACTTTTCTACGAGATGTTCATAGAACTTCATTTAGGACTAGGCTAAGCCGGTATGAAACGATTTTAAAATGGTAGTAGTAGTTCCATGATGCTCATGCGGCAGATTCAAAGCAAAGACAGTCTATTTTTACTATCATACGTGCACCAACATTATTAGCTCACTAGTCCCGCTTCTTCTCACACAATCTGCGAGTAAAACTGGATTTTTAAAGGATCTGATATAATTCCATTTGTAAATACCAGTATATAATAACTGCTAATCATTAGCTCGTAGTTTATACCACATTCGTGTGATTAAATTTTTCTTCTTCCAATTAGTAAGGTAGTATACTCTACGGTTAATTTTATGCATGCCTGACTGAGCTATTACTTAAAAACTAAAACTTTTATAGCACCACTACCACTAAACATCCTAGTCTAATAAGCAGTCGTTGCAAGTAAATCCGAAAAGAGAAATCAGGATTCATATCTATTTCTATAAAGCTCATGCTCTCACGAATTTATGCAATCAAGTACAACAGATGTCAAGTCAGCGTAAGGAGAAGTTGATATATGAGACTAAAATTGCCTCTGGGTACAACCAGGTAAAAGGTTTGAGTGCTGTGCATAATCGTAAATGGGTATGGAAGCTTGGAGTCAAGGTTAAGGATGGATTGTTAGTAGTTGTGATATGATAATAGCTATGAAGTTGGAGTGAAACATATTTTAAAATTTCACGAACTAAACGAACTTAAACTGATCGAGTTTAGGATGACGTGATTCAACAAGAAAGCATATTGTTTATATTTAAAAAACACTGTTTTGCTAGTGTATCTTGTTTTTACCCATATGTATTCCGATCAGTGAAATACAATTGTCTGACCAACCAATCGATTGTATTTTATTAGATTGAATTTTCTTTGATTCCTCAGTCTGTTAGGAATATCGACAGATACATGATTGAGTGGGTGCTAGACATGATTCCTCTTTTTTTTCTCGATACACATGCATGCTGAGTTCAATAACGTCTCATCAGTTGTTATCCATTCAGAGCTTTGTTATACTATTAGTCATGATAAACTATAAGCTCTATTTTAGCATCCGTCACGTTTGAACGAATACTCCACAAAGGAAATGGGGAGAAGGGGAAGATAATATAATGGGAAGCTCACGTTGTATCATAATCTAATCACCGTCGGCATATTATTATCTATCAAAAATAGATTTGATTTGATGCATGGAGAAATTTTCAATGTAGTATAGCTAACGGGCTATTGAATGAGACTTACAAATTTTTGTCATAATGGGGTGATAGAAATCGGGAGGAAAAGACAGATCAAAAGATCAGCTACACAGTTTTGGTACTCCACAACAAATAGGAAGCCATAATAATAACATAACCAACATGATGTATTACTGATTAAGGATCTCATTTGAACAAGATTAAGGATTCCCTCTCCAGAAGTTACGAAGGTAGTAAGAGTCATTATAATGTGTACTGAAAATGTAATCTGTTTCTGATTATGTATCGCAACCTGAATTATTATTAGGATCGAGTTTCTACTTTCCAGCAAAATTTCCCACAAACTAAAGTTTACATTTACATACGATAGAGTAAACTATTTGATTAGAGAAACCAGTATCCGTCATGTAGTTATAAAACATTAGCTTAAAAATAAAATAAGATTACGCAAAACAAAATTTATTGCTAGAATAGTTTATTCAAAGGTTGCGACTAAAGAGATTAAAAAGTTTTATGATTTTTCTGACAACTGAACCTTGTTCGTGACTTGTAATTGTAATGCGTAGTAAAATTCTGCGACTCAAAATATCTCCTTCAACTACTTCATTGACATATTACTTAATAGAAAGTTCCTGTCTAAATTTGTTTACGGATTTGATGCATAATCTAAATTCAATACTCACATCACCAGGTATGCATATAAGAGATGGTAATACAAATGATCTGGTAAATATAAAAAGCATATTAAATACTATAGATCAATATAATTTGTTTTTGAGGCATGATGTAGCAAAGTTAAGTGGAAACAGTGGAAGTTTATTAAATTTTCGGTTTCATCCATACTAGTAAACGAGGTCAATGCTAGACCACATTCAAACTTTCAAAGGCAAAGATGAGTGAACTACAGGAGGAAAAGGTATTTTAGATGCTTTGGATTCGACACAGCATAAATAGTCAATGCTCTAGTCTAGTAGTTCTTTGCAACGAGAGCACTTCGTGATGCTATTATAATTATCATGATACATTGAAACCTACCCGGCTTACTGACAAAGTAATACGGGGAAGAACTTATATGAGAAGGCAAAAGTGAGCATATTATAGCAGTAATCCAATACTGCATGCAACGTCGCCTGTGTTTTGAAATGTATGGAGAAGAAGAAGAAGCCACCAATTATATTCTGTTATATGTTATATAAGTATATTATACCACCAACCAACCATATAATACTTAATGCATAATATGTGTTTAAAACTTCAAAATCTCCTTATGGAACAGCTTTTGAGTCTGATGTCATGATGAATATTTTCGGCTTTCAGGTCAACTGAAACTATTTTTCATTTACTGTATACCCATGAAACAGTCGATAACAAGTGCGTGATATCAGTAGTATATCCATCACTCAATATGATATTATATATTCCTTCGCTAGTTAGACACAGTGATGTGTGTGGTGATGCAAATGGGTTGATATTACAACAGCACGTAATACTTGAACGAATTCATGCCTTTTCCTCCATTCATCTCTGTGAACATCGGCTCCAAGCTCCAATTCGTGTTTCAGTATCTCGAAAGGAAACTGTATTATTATGTGTGGAGTCTGTCTTCATGAGGATTCAATAGCAGTTCAGTTTCCCTGTCATGAGTTAAATGGCATGCGTTGGATAAAACAATAATATGTATAAAAAAAACTAGACATTTTGTAATTTCCCAAAGGTCACACGATTTTCAACGAGATGATGATTGTAAGAAAGATAATACTCTTGGAAAGTCATGTAAAAGTACATAAGTTTTAAAAAGAATTGTAAAACACATTCTCGGCGAATCCAATATGTAACGTAATGTGAATGCATGACCAAGCAGCTCATTCTGTGTAAGCTGTGTGTGTGGTTTTTGTTTCGACTGCATCATGTAATATTTTATCTCAATGCGTAAAAATGTTGGACTGGACGATTAAGAAACTTCTGAGTATAAGAAACCTTGTCCACCAGTTTTTTTTACAAGCAATCATACTAATGTTGATAATTTTAAAGCTAAATACATAAAAAGCAATTTTAAAAGATTCAAGACTACACATTTGCGTTTATGTAGTTAGCTAAGCAAAAACCCATTTTGTAATAGTGTAAAGGTACTTGGTGGTGTTAGTGCTAGAACAGAGAAGCAAACTGTTATCTCACTGAATAAATTATGAACATTGAAACAGTTTCCATACCTAGTTGGTCTTCCTTTTCCAAAACGGCCATTTTCAATTTTGGATATTTTTTTGCAAGTTCCATAGCAGTTGCAGTGCCCACGATACCTTTAAAAACATTAACAAGCCATAGTGTACTGGATCCTTACTATAGCTAAGTAATAGTCATGTTGCCAATATGGGAAAGGGAATGTTTTTCTATTCGTATTGTCAGATGTTAATATCATAACCCTCTATCATTTATCAAACCGACAGGCGTCAGTAATATTTTCGAATGGGTTTAATTTCCTATAATTTAGTCTCAAAAAGCCATAAAAATACTTCCTAAATTAACATTACACTTACAATATTGCATAGATAAATTGTCAGACTTCACTTACCTCCGCCGATGATGGTGAAATCGTAGCATTTCCCATGTCTAGAATTATAAAAGTAATCAACGAAGTAAATAAACGAAACATTTTTAATTACAGGTTTTTATCATTGAGCTGAAGCATCTAGCACACAGTGCACCTTAATTGGCGTTGGGTAAAAGAATAGCTAAATAAAATGAAGTGAAACTTGCTATTTCATCTTACATTATTTAAATTAAATTTAACTATTAATCAAAAATTGGTTTGACAAGAAAGGGCTTTGGCTTGACTGGCTGCTATACATGTCACACGTCATACTTGAGTTGCATGCAAATGACATGATGCCAGTCAATATATCACGTTTTTTTGTATGATATTCAAATCGGTTTTAGAATTGAGGTCTGGCTCTTGAGGTATTTAAAAACTAAATTTAGTATGCATGTACTTTTACCAGTCAAGGTTTTACATTTTTCGTAATTAATGATTCCAATAACAGTTGAAGAAACAAAATGCATGCATTTTCAATGATAATATAATGGTAGGCATCATATTTCATATTATCAAACTGGAAGGGATAAAATTCAGGTCAAACGGTGTTTGTCAAACAAACTGCAGTGAATAATAATTATTTACATTCAGTTTGAATACAAAATACAGCCTTTCGCTTTGGATATGAAAAATTGCAAACAGTTTTGTATTCTATGTACTATAAGCATTTTAAATGCATAGTTGCATATTATTCGGTTTTAAAATGCATTTGTTAGATCATGAATTTACCTTTGACTATTCCCCGGGTCACTTGATGCACTTTTACTGCTAAACGAGCGTATTCCATGGCTGGAAACTCTCATTTGACAATATTGAGCCCCACCACGAACGCCGAGCACAAGACTTGGATGCATTGTTCATAACAATATTTGCGAGTACACTCTGTTGGATAGTGTGTAAATTCCTTTTTGCTTGTTGATGCTCAAGCAACTGCACGCATAAAAACTTTGCTACTCGCACTTCTTCGCACAGCACGTACACAAACACCTGTGAGTCTTGTACGGAAGACTACTGCACTCACTATGGAATATGGAATGTCTTCAGTCTTCACGTTACATACAAGATTTTTAAGTTCTCAATTAATATGAATATTTAAATTGTTAACTAATAATAAATATGAAGTATTGAAGAAGAATTACAATGCACTACTATGAATGTGAAAGTCCATACTGGAAAGAAGCATAACATAACATGTTGGACTAACACATGTGATCATGGTAAGTAACGTGCTGTGGTTAGGTATCAGGTTTAGAAGTCTAGCAAAGGAGCTAAAGCAGCTGGTTTAGATGAGATGTTGTGAAGGGAGTAGCAATGAGATTATGTAACAAAAGATCGATATACGAATACAAACATAGTACTAGCTCGTTTCGAAAAAGTCATGCAAGCCACATCTTACAGAACTCAATGGAAGCTCATCGGGGGCACTGTGTGGCTTCAGCAATTGTAAGATTTCCCCTCACTGGATGGCAAGTGGTGTAACATGAATGAAAGCATGGAAAGCTATGCTTTTAGTAGTTTCAATGCTATGGCTGTCGCTTTGTTCGCTCTTCAGGTAACGTCAGAACGAAGCATTCTTCATGAAACTCACAACATATTCCATTGTATATATTTTATTGTAAACGACCCTCATTGAGAAATGTATGTATAAGAATTCTCTATGAATGCCAACCTTTTATTATTATTTTTAACACAGATTATTTTTAATCTCATATTTTAAGCCGAAACTTTCGACTCTTATTGACTTGAAGGGATCAACCCTTTTAGAACACTTGAATTTTTGTAAACCCAAACTTTTTTACCCCTATAAACTATAGGTACACACAAAAATGCATGTACATTGATATTGTAGAAATTGGGAATCCCATAGTTCATACTCCTTACATTCTTCATATTTCTTCAAATGTGTTGAAATATTATTTAGTTTTGGTTTGCTAGATCAGTATTGTGGTTCTGTTTTCCTGTTGCAATACATTTAATTGAAATCCTGTACTTTACTTAAATTAAGTTCATATAGATTTTTTTTGTTTTACTTCAAGCACTATGGGGGAAATCAAAATTACAAGCAGTTACAATTTACACACGTGTATAATTTTTATAACACTGTTGTCTGGAATCACTGCAAATCTGAAAGAATTACAAGAAATTACAAGCAAGAGTCAGACAGTCGATGAATGGTTAAACAGTGAGGATCTATTCCCTGGTCACATTATACCTCACAGTCTTCACCATTCGGATGCACTAAAGATGTTTAACAAACTACTTGAAGACATTGACATCTTTTCACGAGCTTACGAGAGATTTCGGGTAAGCAGTCACAAAACTAGTAAAGATCTAAGTTTATCTGTAATCTACATTATCTGACTTGCTTTTATCTTTCAAATTTGGCATTTCCACAGGTTCAACATAATAAAGATTCAGAGCCCGACATAGCAAAAATAGAAATGCGGAAAGCAAATTTTAGGAACAATCTTCAGTTCATTTTTCATCACAATCTAAGATCAGATTTAGGCCACTACAGATTTAACGTCGGTGTGAATGATTTTGCAGATATGGTAAGTAACCCATAAAATTACTAAATATTGTACTTGGAAATGCAGCCTTCGTCGTCTGCCAAGAAGATTACTGTATCTGAAGGAGATAGTACATGCCAAGATTGTTCAATAATTTTCATATTATTTTATATAGTCGGACGACGAAATGACCCACTTCTTGGGAGCAAACGACAAAATTCCATTACACCCGGAAATGGGAGAACATGGAAATGGCATGCACAATGGTATGGTGGGAAATTCCCATACATTTGGAAGCAACTCTGCCCAGTTTCCACCCAACTATGACTTACGAGACGAGAACCTTATGTCGCCTGTGAAGAACCAACGAAACTGTGGCTCCTGTGTATTTTTTTCAATGGGTGGACTAGTCGAGTCCCTACATGCTTCAAAAAGTGGAGGAGATATTATCAACGTCAGTGAGCAAATGATGCTGAACTGCGCCACACAAGAAAATGGATATGAATACAATGGCGGATGCAACGGAAACATCATGGAGAGTACATTGCAGTTTTTGCAGGACCACGGTGTTGGACATGAGTCTCATCTTCCTTACAAAGCGAAACAAGGGAACTGTTCAGATGATTTCCCTGTAGTTGCTCAGTTAAAAGATTGGAGACAAGTAGATCCTAATCCAGAAGCAATCAAGGAAGTTTTGGTCAATCTAAAAACTCCTGTGGCGGTGGCATATTTAGTTTATCAACCATTTATGTTTTATAGAAGTGGAATTTATGATTTTTGTCCTACTCCAGGTGGCTATACAGGAGGTCACGCCGTATTGGTTGCGGGGTATGGTAAATTTTTTGATGTGGAGTATTGGATAGTTAAAAATTCTTGGAGTGTTCGGTGGGGTGAAAAGGGATACTTTAGGTATATGATTGGTGCGCCATTTTGTGGGTTAGAGCGATGGGCATTTACTGCAAGTTTGGCTTAAATAATGTACCATTGTATAATTGTATTCTTTTACTTAGCACATACTTCCAGTAATATTCTTCAACACTTGATCATAAATAAATTCTGAATGTTTAAAACGTTAAAATAAGGACTTTCTTTAGAAATACATGCATAAAATATATTTCAAAGTGTGAAAACTGAATTTGAACGGAATGGGATTACCAAACCCTTTTTCGGAAAACAAGATACTATTGTTCTTGGCATAAAAATACATTTAGGCCCCATAAACTTCCCCATACAAAATACATACATGCATATTAAGGTACATTCAAAGACAAACATTAAAGAAGTAGCCACATTCATTGACAAGGGCTTAAAAATGCATTCATCTTCAAAGAGTTAGTCTTCAAAAGGACAGCTTTGTTTTTTCAATAATATTTTGGTCCCTTATTCGATGCTATTTTAAGCAATTTCTGACTGAAACTGGGTTCGTTGATGCTTTATCGCAACTTACAATGCAATACAATTCAAGCAAATATAATCCTTTCATTTCATCCCCCAGTCCAATATCTAAATGTATGTGACCAACGTCAGTAAGCTAGAAAAATTCTAACGAGCAAGTTGTATCTAACAGTTAGCTGTCAAAAATGGAAAATATAATTACAATTGTGTTCTTCTATTTTTCACTACTTTCATCATTCGTCAGTTCTGAATTTTACCTTGATGTCGATGACATTTTGAATAGCGATTTTCTTTTATTTCCAAATTCAACTGTGTTTCATCAAACTGATTTCGAAGATCAAACATTGGAACATTTTAAAAGTTTACTGGACGATGATGACTTAATGGAAAGCGCATACAACACTTTCAAGGTAATTTTTGCAGACATTAGATTTTTCTTGCTTAAAATTAGTACCTGTGAGACTCAACTACAGTTTAATTATTATAATTACTGGATCTATTTATTTGCCTGTACAGTTTAAGTTTGGCGAGAAGAAACCCCCAGCACCACACGGTCATTTTCACAGAAGAATTCACGTATTTAAGGACAACCTAATTGAAATCTTTCATCACAACCTACGGGCTAGATTGAAGATGTTTTCTAGCTATGAAATGGGTGTAAATCAATTTGCAGACATGGTAAGTACAATAAAGTATAACATGTCTATTGGATAACAAGTTGGAGTAAATTACAATGACTAGTTTTTCTAATTTTTACTATACAGACCGTTAATGAATTTAAAGAGGAGAAACTAGGTCTACTAATTCCCGAAGATCCCCACCACCACGACGAGTTCCCTCAGCCTGCAAACAACGTTACCTTTGATTCACGATCTCTGCCATCAAAATTTGACTGGAGTGATCATGGCGTTATTTCGCCTGTTCGGGATCAATTGGGATGTGGAGCTTGCGTTATGTTTGCAATTACAGGCACATTAGAAGGAAAGTATGCCATACAGAACAATAAAGAGATGGTGGACATGAGCGAGCAGCATATTCTCGATTGCGCTGTAAAAGAAAATGGCTACTCGAAGAATAAAGGATGTGAAGGAAATGTATATCCAGACTCCTTCCAATTTGTAATTGACCACGGACTTGTCCATGAACATCACTATCCGTACAGTGGAGAACAAGGCAAGTGTCAATCGGGCTTGCAACCGATAACAAAGATGAAAAGCTATGAACGCATTGATTCTAAGTCGGAGGACCTCAAAGCAGCCGTGGTGAATAAGGGACCAGTTGCAATAGGAATATTTGTTTTCAGGGGATTTATGTTGTATAAGAGTGGTATATATGAAGGCTGTTATCCAGGTAATTTTATAAATTCCCCCGTAAAATGTATAGATAGGTAAATCTCAGATATATTAACATTACTTACTTAATTTAAGGATCTCAAATTGGTGGACATGCGATGGCAGTTACTGGATACAATGATGAAGGGAGAGTGAAATACTACAGGCTTAAAAATCAATGGGGTAAGACTAAACCGAAGTTTTGTGTATTAATTATCTATGACTGGACACTTTAAAATGTTTAACTAACACATTTTTGTCGTCTTGCAGGGGAGGAGTGGGGAGAAAAAGGATTTGTAAATTATATATCAACTGATCCCAGATGTGGCATGGAGAAGTTAGCTTATACCCTTAACATTTGATATGCATAATTTAATATACGGCAGTTGATGATGCTCGATTATCTTAGTAATAAAAATGCACCTTTTATTAATACAATGAGAGAAACTTTAACAATATGTAACTAGAAAAGCCTATTCTTAAACAACTGCATAAACGCATATACGTTACAAAATTCAACTACTGACAAGTGCGACCTTAATCAATAATGTTTTGATATGTTTCTACTCTCTGCTAACTAGCCTTACTTTTAATCCTGCCTTTGGTCTGAGAATAACATCAGGCAGTGGACGGACCGTTTTCTCAGTATCCACAGGCTCCAGCTTGAATTTTCTTAGCAAAGTAGCCAAAACAATTTTTTCTTCCATCAATGCAAACTTTTGCCCGATACAGTTTCTCGGGCCGGCTGAAAAAGGAATGTACGAATATGGGTGCCTTCCAGCAGCATTTTCCACAAAAAATCGCTCAGGATCAAATTTTTCGGGATCGGGAAACACATCCTCTTGCCTATGCAAAATGTAGGCTGATATTATAACAGTAGAGCCTTTTGGAATGGTCCGGTGTTCATCTGCAAAATAATATATGAAATAATAATATATACTTAATCTGTATCCAATCCGTCATCATAACTGGAACAATAAAAATAATAACCTAAAACACAATCTTGGTCCATTCTTCGCATAAAAAATGGAACACTGGGATAAATCCGAAGCGTTTCCTTTATGCAACATTCCAAATATTTTAGTTCTTTCAAGTCGGCTGTTGTTATATCCCTTTCCGTATCATTTCCAAAAACATTCTGGATCTCCTCATAAGCCAGTTTCTGTTTACAAACAATTATAATCAATAAAGCCCACAATCATCTAGCGACGCTCAGCATCCAATGATGCGTGTTTAAGTCGGAGCTCATACTTGGCATTTTGGATTACAAGCCAACATCAATATTGCCCATTCCAAATTGGCTCCTGTGGTGTCATGGCCCTGCGTTGTTGAAATATCAATAATAATGATTCATCAGAAATGGGTTGTTAGCAACTTTGAACATGTGAAAACAAACAGTCTGCTCATATAAAGTTTATTACTTCAAACATGAATGTATCAACTTCCTCTCGAATGTCAGCGTCCGTAAACTGTGCATCATTTTCTTGTACATCCAACAGTAAATCAAGAAACGCTCTCCTAATTTTTTGACCTATTTAATAAAAGATCATTTCAATTAATAACAGCCAATCATGTATACACTGATACGTAGTAGTTTTGTATATTATTGTGCCAACCCTCTGGATTTTCGTTAGTGACACTTGCATTACTGCTTCTCCTTTCAGAAATGGATTTCCTTTTTCTATCGGATTTCCTATATCGAATCATCTGTATACAAAAAAGGAGATATCAGTTGTCTGACTATTTTGCAAATAATTTGAAAAGTACTTGATATCATTTTTAGTTTTAACCGCATTTACCCTATCTGTAAAATCGTGCATAGCTTTCAAATATTTTGTTTCCATCTTTCCCAGGTTGGTCATGTTCCAGATGTATTCATTTCTGTACCATGGTGTTATACCTTTGATGAGAAGAATATCTGTCATACTGCAAGTTAAACAAAAACAACACGCCTTCTTTTGAAAATGAAAAAAAAAATGTTCAAGCACATTTCATCCATTCATTTAAATTGCTTTAGTGTAATGGTACAAGTCATCAACTTTTATAAGAGAAACAGACAACAGTGTCAAAAGTCAACTTGCTGTCGCTTATCGCTTATCAGTCCGCAATATTGTGTATGAAATTTCGTAATATTTTTTATCTCTTGCTCCTTATAAACAAAGACGCATACCCTGCAACCATTTTCACGTATTCTTCCTCTCCTCCAATCTGCGCGTTGATTTTTTCTCCCATTGCAGTCTCTGAAAACAACTCAACTCGTTAAAACAGTTTTATCTTGTAAACAAGCCTGCTTGCTGATTTGACAACAAAAGTAGGCAATGCTGTAAATGAACTCATGAACTTACCACAGATAATATCCATCGTACATCGTGATATGAATGGGCATATATCAAATGAATCCGTCTGCTGCAGTTGTTTCTCGAGCACGGCTGTCAGTATCTGTGCGTTTGTGTTAAATATAGGAAGGAAATCTTCCAAAATTTTAAAATGAAACGTAGGTGTCAATAGCTTTCTTCTATGAAACCACTTCTCGCCTGCAATATTAACACAAATACTTTTCAATAAAAGCCTTAAATCATTATTCGTATGTTTTTAAACATAAAAAATAATACGTACGCCGTGCTACAAGTAAACCCGTTCCAAGCCAATTTATCAAAAATTGTTCGTAATCTTTTCCTTTGTTGATATGAGTGTTGGAGGACAGAATTTTCTGGGAAAACAGACAAAAACTTCAGTAAATAATTTTAATGATGATGCATCGTAAGCCAAAACGCAAAATCAATAATAATATGTCAAAATGAATGTCATTTATTTATATGCGACGTAATTTCACATGACGAAACCTTTGACCTCTTACGGTAAGAGTCTTACCGTTTACGTCTGCGACTACTCATGAATCTCTACTTCAATAGCAACTTCACTTATCTTAAGTACGTGCATTTCCTTATTGTTTGAGAATGTACTTAACATTATTTATTTTCATGACAGTAGTTACCTCAACAGAAAACGCATCGGCCACAATAACATATGGAATATTTCCAATCCACGCGGAAAAGGTAGGTCCATGAATCTTAACCCAGCCCATAATAGTAGGTATAATATCTGTCATAAAAATTTTAGCAAATTCTCTTTAAATTGAACTGGGTTCAAAACAATCTTATGAACTACAATAAATGTACTTACTTTCATGTGGCCCTAACAGCGCGAGAGCGTTACCCACAAAAGGCCATGCTAATGGACCGTTTATTTCCTTAAGGTGTTTGTAAATTCTTGGATCTTTTTGTGTCAAATAGCAAAACAGTGCAACCAGTGCTCCAATGAATACAACAGCATGCACTACAATGTCCAAACTGAATACGGAATTGACAACTGGTTCAAACATCTCTGAAATAAGGCAACTATTGCCAAGAGAAAATAATATTTATGTTTACTACAACTAGTCTGTAGTAAAGTTCAGGAGTAACTGTTTCAATTTGATGGTTTTGCATGGTTATAAGTAGAACTGGACTGGGAAAGATTTCACATGTGATAGATTGGATTAAGTTTGTCATACACTGCTTGTTTATGATCATTGATATTATACAACTTGACTTGTAATGTGATAAGCTTCGATTTTCCATACCCTTTTTGCGAACTTAAGCTTCATCATTGTGTACGGAACTATTCATACATAATTTGTAGTATATACACAAGATTTTGATTGCATTTACTTGATCGTATGTTCATTTTTAACACTGTACCATAATAAAGCTGAGATCACTGTTTACAAACGAGTTCATCTGCACAACTCACAAATTTAGGAGGCACGATTTATGCTGGTATGATCTCTTTACAAACTTGCAGATTGTGCAATGCAGGCTTATCTATTTTCAATGCTTTGGTAGCCTTCTGTCAAAACTTTGTTAATGTGGATATCCTGGTTTGGAGCTGCAAGTATTTAATATTTATGGAACCAAAGCATAATTTTATACGGCCACGATTGCATGTTTTTGTCGTGTTTGCTTCCCTTTTGCAATTAACTTTAGAATTTCAAACAGTTTGTATGTCTCCTACCTTTCATTCTAAATACTAAGAACAATAAGCAAGAATAAATAGGTTCAAAGCATTTCTAGGATGCATAAATAAAACTTCCAAGTATATTATTCAATTCTCTTGTCATTTCTGCAATTATTTTAAGTTTTACTTCCCGAAAAATATTTTTGATGTTTTATTCTGCATGCAAAATTCTCCTCCACAAGCAATAAAGGGGCCAATGGCATATATTACAGATGAATCATTTTTAATTTAGTAAACCCAGTCAAAGGCGACTGGCCCAAAAACTGCAGATCATTTTATCACCAAATCTCCCTTGTTTTATGTACAACACATGAGCTTCTCGCTTCCCTGTAAAAGCATCGATATACTTTTCCTCATATTATGTATGCCGTAAGGATAACAAAGCTAACTCGTCTGCCTGCTTTTGCTCTCCCGAGTTTTTGTTGTTACTTGATTCTCTCCCCTCTTTTCTTGCTCTGCATGTATGACTAAGCAAGCGTTGGATGTAAGGGGAATGCTTTTGGGCTTTTAAAATCAGTTTCCTTTCAGCTTCAAGCGTGTGAGGGTGAGGAGCTTTGCTGTCTCCCTCTTCCATAAAAGTACAAGTGTTCGTTATAAAGTTATAAAAGTTTGAATCTCATGTGCAATGCAATCAAGAATGTGCAAATGACAAGTTTTTGTAAAAGTGTTCATATAAAAACTTTTCCTCTTACCAACTTCCTGTTGACCGCATTTCATCTTGGAAGAAATGCACTCATTTCTCATCTGAGAATCCATATTTGTAATTAGTTACTATAACTTATCGTACAGATAAGAAAGTTGGTAATATTTTTGTGTGTTTTAATTTTCCCACAATCTATCCAAAATGGAGGAGGAAGTAAAGTGCCCGATGTGTAAACAACTATTTTCAAACCCGGTTCTTCTCCCATGCTACCACTCGGTTTGCTTAAACTGTGCAGTTCAAATCCAGCAGCCTGTGCCACCTCAACAAATAGTGCAACAGTCCTCAAATGGTCATAATCATGCCGGTTTTCATGCGAATGGTCATAATCACAGCCACGCTTCCTCCACCAACTTTCACGGACATTCGCATCATATTGTTGTAACGACTGCGACGGTTCATCATCAACCCTCATGTAATCAAAGTGACAGTAGTATAAGCAGTGGAGTGAGTAACCACAGTTCTAACTCTTCAAGTGGAGCTGAGGACTCTGATAAGGCGAGTGTTTTGAGTGAAACAGATTCTGGAGTGGTGGTTTGCTCCAGTCGACCAAACAGCTATGTTGGCACACCAAACATGCATGGATTATTATTTCCTCCTATTCAGTCCACAGCATTTTGTCTCTCTTGTCCTGTCTGCCATAAAACCGTATACTTTGACGAAAATGGAGCTCATAATCTTCCAAAATATAGAGTTATGCAAAATATTGTGGATCGCTATGTCGAAGCGAGAAACTTGGGAATGAAGTGTCAACTTTGTGAGAAAAATCCAAAGAATGCATCAGTGATGTGTGAGCAGTGTGAGATTTTTTATTGTGAGAAATGCCGCGAGAGTTGTCACCCAACGAGAGGTCCCTTTGCAAAGCATACGTTGGTTAGTGCTACGCAAGGAAAGGCCAGCCTCAAGATGAAGGCTGGTCCCCTCGAGTACAAATGTCCGGATCACCCGGCTGAGTCACTTGGAAAATATTGCATCCTGTGCAAAGTCCCCGTCTGCGATGGATGTATGGGAGAAAGGAAGCATTTGGGACACGAGGTGCAACCCATTCAAAGCATAAGCAAAGCACAGAAGGTAAGGAGGAACATGAACTCAAATTTCTGAATCCGCACTATAAATTTCTTGCTTTCTTTTTATTTCACATGCTATTATACCTACGCATAATGAATGTATCAGAACTTGCCCTCAAGCTTTACCTAACTGACACATACATTTTTGCAAACGGGCTTCTGATATCCTGCCACGGCCTGTAGTGGTCAACTACTACACATTTTTACTACCCTCCGAACATCCTGAATCAATTCCTCGTTTTCGGGGCAGATTTTTACCCATTTCCGTTCATGTTCACGTAAATTTCTCACACAAGTCTCTTCTCTTCCATACCAAGAAGCTCCATGTGTGATTTCCTCACCCATACTTATTGATAACGCCATCGTAAATCAGTTGCACAGCCCAACTTTTGCCATTTTCACATTTACTGCTGCATATATCGTTAATCGTTTTTATTGCCATTTTATCTGACAATCTGGTGTCTACTTTGCCCTTAAAACAGTGCATAACTGTATGTCGCTTGACTGAGAGGTTGGTTTCGTTGTGTGAGAAGGAACATAACGGAGGTAAGCAGTTTTTCTTTGCGATGAAAACATATCCTCTGACAAAAACTATCCAACTAAACCAAGTCTCTCGGTTGTTCCACCAAAGTTTTCTGCATTTTTACCAAAACTTTGGGTTGTACACTTTGCGCGAGTCAGACTGCTGGCAAAATAATTTGTCAGATAACTTGTCTCCCATAACTTGAAGATTGTGATTAAGGGGTTTTGGATCCGAAGCCAATGCAGTGTGATTTCAATAAAATAAATGACATGTTTTCCGTACACACTTCTTCCCGTCTTCATCTCAACAATAAAAAGAACTTATCTTTGGTTGTATAATGTAATGTTTGTGTATGAAGAAGAGAAAAGAGAAAATGGCATTGTAAATCGCTGAATCGCCTGCTGAAAGATTTATAAACTTCTCAAAACGGAGCAATAATGGATTTAGAAGTGGATTCCCTACTCCAAGTGTTTGCTCACGGGATAGAATCCCTTCGTATTGAATATTTGTAAAGTGAGAATACACTTTTGTCAACAGGCCAAAGGGAGAGAAAAAAAAGTGTGAACAATAATAAAAGTATGCTGTCGACTCTATTATTCTGCTTTGGTTTCTGGAAAATACATTCGTTGCTTCAAAGCCAGGTGGAGACAACAAGGCACTCTCAACCAAACTACCATTTCATCATTGTGTATTACCCCTGATTATCATTTTATTCCTTTCTCTTTTCATCTCTTTTTGGTCCAATATTGTTCCCCCATTGGTCTTCAAATTGAATACGGTTCATATCTCTGAAAGGAGAAAAGATTCATATATGTAATATGGAGTTCTTTGTGTTGTCCACGACACACAAGGAAGAACGGGAGATTGGAAAAATGCTAATGAAACAAGTCCACCTTCCAACAACTGATCTATTTCAAAGACTATAGCGAAAACAAACACATACGACCTAGCTGATGCTTGATACTAAAAGGGAATATTATGGTTTGAATCTGCCAACAGTTGGCAAAAGTATAGTGCGAAGGCTTAAACTCAAAGGTGTTTATATTTTAAATAAAGCTTCTTATTATTCTTCGCAACTCACTAAAAATGCGTTAGCTTTCCTTATGGTCATCTTATGTTTGCCTTGCCCTTCACAGGTCAACTTCAGCTCGGAAGGATAGCATAATATTATGAGAAGCGCAGAGTCATTCAAACCATCATCTCCAGCAGCTCTGTGTGCACCTCTTCAAAAAATCGTCTTAAGCTTTAGATTACGTTTACTTTTCTCTCCTGGTCTGGCTTCATGTTGTTCATTGCCCAGTGCGTACTCCAGGTCTTTGGTAGTATAATATCAAGCACCGTAATAAAATCAGATGCTGCTGGTTTGCTTGTAGTGAACGCACTTGGTTATGATATTTTGCTTTGTTGGGTTATATTTTTCTTTCTATCTCCGTATCTGACTAAAGGGATTCCGTAACACGCCCAATAAAAATAAATCTTTTTCAAAAAGGCTTCCAAGGGTAAGAAAAGGCACGCACACAACAACACGCATTGCATGGAACTCACGAGTATTATTCAAGCAGCAAAGCAAACCAACTACAGACATACATAAGTAAATGAAGTTAGCATTACAATATTATTATTACCATTTGTATATACAACACCAGACCTGAAAAGAAGTTAAGAGCAACTCAGTTCTCAGTCTGAGACTTACTTCGACCTCTATTGAAACTCAGCAGGGATCCACTTGGTCCTTTATTACCCAAACTCTTATTCAATTGAGAAACACCATACAAGAAGAATATGTTTAATGTATTGTGGCCACAAACAGAAAATGTATTACATTGAATAATATCACAATATGTACAATCAGAATACTTATCATCTTTATGTTTATCGTCATTGTCATCATGACCAAGTTACATGCACATTTACAACAACAAGAGAGAAAAAATGATCAAATCGATGAACATCCGAATCAAACTTAAGCTGACACTTTAGTTGATTCTACTCAATAGCTAGCATTTTCTCTGATACATTTTCCATAATAATTTATTACAATAATGTTGCTCCTTGTGAGTGAGTGTCTGCATCGGCATTATCTCGAGTAGTAGTGTGGATTTAATTCAATATCCACATGGAGAAAACCAGTGTCAAAGTCGTTTCCAGCCAACTGCTCTGTATGAATGTGGGTTGGAGCGGAAGAAGTTTTTGGTGTAATGTTTAGTGTTAACTGGCACTCGAGCAAGTATCGGCATCGGCAGTATTTTAAATTGCGTACTGTCAAAGACATAAGACTACGAGAAGATGCATATAATGCTCATGCTGAGTTGCATTCGTGGTTGCATTCAAAAGTCTGTACTCACAGAGGTACATGATGATCACATCACAAAAGAAAAGAAGCTTTGGTATGCAGCCAGCCAGTTCCAGGCAACGTGGCGCCATGAACGACAGAAGGAATTCTGAAGATTTTTTCTGTACGCTTAGCGCAGCAAGCAACGTAAGTTTTAGCTGGACAAACAAATGAGAGAAGATCCTCAAACGGAGGAACAAAACGAGTAAAAAACGTTCCGAGGCGTGCAGTGCAACGCAGGCCAGGCCAAGAAAAGGGTTTAGTTGAGTGTATGAGCCAGGCATGGAAGATGAGTATATTTTTACTACGTTGGAATCTTGTTGTAGCTTTTAAAATATTCTATATCCAATTAGATATTCATGAGATGAAGTGATCCTCTTTCTCGCTCAGTCCACTACCTGAAAGATACCTCAGCTCTAGGAAAGTCTTACTCTGTGCTCACTACCTTACTTGTACATCTTGCTTTGATCCTACTTAGCCCAGTTCACCCTGTCTAAGTCAGTCAGTCATGTTTTTGAAGTTGAGTTTTAGAAAAGAGCTTTTGTACAATAGTATGGCAACTCAAATGATGCATTGTGTGTGTTAAGAGAACCAAGATTGCTTGATTGCTAATTAATGCTCAGACGGAGGCGTGAATCATTACACTTCTCATTTATAAGGATTGCTATTAAGATCCAAGTAGCGAGTTCAATTTCATAACTGGCCAATCCACTCCGCTTAAAATTTGTGCACATAAGGTCATCCTTTTTTTTAAATTTTGCCGTATTGCATGAAATGGTCGAAGATTCATTCAAAGGGTAAACTTTCATTATACTCTCTTCATTGGAAAATATCAAGTTAGGAAATGGTCATGAATTATAAGTTCCTCTCTGCCAAGAGCTAACCCCTATAATTTTCCTTTTGATTAAATAATTTCAGTGTATGTAAAAGGAGCAGTTTGCTCATCACCAAACTACCTCAACCCAAGCTTTTGACAGTTATGAAACGTAAATTTAAAATTGTATATTGCCATACATGTCTGTATTATTGCAAGTAATATATGTATGCTTTTATATTTAATGTGAGTGTAGTCATCATTTCTGAAGTTCCTGCTCCTATAAAAAAATTAGATGGAATATCCGTTCCTAGTTTTGGTTTTACTACAATTTCTCTGTTTGTAAAGTTGTACAAAATACAAATTAAATATTACACATTACACTTCAAAGTTTTAATAAATCTGCATACATCTTAACACTGCCATTGGCTTTTGTCTTACATTTTAATTGCAGTCAACGACCACAACCAGCTTAATTAGATGCGCTGGTCATAATTAATCTTAATATACCCTAAAGATTTACTGATCTTTGAGACGTCTCTGAATGAGCATAAGTTTTGCATGCACAGGAATCACATACTGTATTTGATTTACATGTGGAAATTTAGCTGCTAGTTCAAACAAGTACAGTATAGGATATACAATCACAATGGAATAGTCAGAAAGTTTAGAACTACACATTCTAAAACATAGTTTAATCAAGTTTATTTCACTGGCATAAATTTAATAAATCACAAAAAAATCGAATGAAAGTCACATAATTATAATTATCAACCTAATGACAAAATACGACATGGCTCTTTGCAGAAGTTGACGCTGGCTTGAGGTCTAGCGTAACCAAGCACAAAGTCGCAATATCAAGCTTGAGTAAAGTAGACAAAGTAGTGAGTAAAGTAACTCACATAACAGGAAACGGGAAAGTCAGATTTGTGAATGATTTTATTATTGTAATCAATCTATAGTTTCTCGCAAGTTGGCAACCGTGCTAATAAACTTAAAGTGAAGACTACTGGTTTCATCTAGGAGCCTAGTGTAGATAAAGCAATTTCAATTTGTTGCCTGTAAGCCAGACTCGATCCAACTCGCTCTCTTTCTCTATTCCAACTCGAATTTGTTTGTAACTTGAGTACGATGTCTAATTTACTCGATGAAATTTTGTCTGTTCCTCGTTCCTACACACCATACATCTCAATGATATTAGCATTCGCCAGTTCTCTCCACTCATAACTCAGATAATGTGAATGGAAGCGAAGAATAGTGTTTCCATTGATGTAATTCTTATTCACTGAATAGCTCCGATTGCAATTCCTTCCGAATTACATTAAAACTAGAATTTGCAGGAAGCATTGATGAGGTAAAAAGAAGCCAAGTGGGAACAACTAACGGAAAATTCTATACTGCGGACCATGACACAATGGGTGTATATATACAGTATAAGCATACTTACGAGCACATCGTAAATACACAATAAATGGATATCAACTACGCATAATATGTTGTTTGTGAATGTGAGCGGAAGGGGTAAAGCAAAGGGTTATAGGTTGTTATGTCGTTTCTTTTGCCAATTTGGCATGTGGTCCGGGAAGTTTATTAGCAAATGAAAAGAAGACTTTTCTACACAGCAGCAAATATCTGCTTGCTGTATCCATATTAGTGGTACATGGTACGTTGGAGTTGTAGGTATTCACACGCACGATGTGGCATTTTTTCGCTCGTAGAAATACTCTTCCATTCTATTAGAGAGAGAATTTATGCTATCGCCATTACAGTCTCTTGTATGATGATGATGAACTGACAGCTGTAACTGCTGCAGACTGCTTACATGCCATTCTGTGAAGGAGTAGGGTTGCCGAGAAGCTTTCAGCAAAAATATCAGACTGCATGTATATCAAGACTCTTGAATCAAGAGTGTATCTCAGAATGAATGGAATCTGCTTTCACAAAGCTGTGGAATTGTAAAAGCTGGCTGGCTGGCATTAAAGATCTCGATGATTAACCCACTTAACGTTATTGGCTCACGCACGGCGCTGGCGGAAGTGTCTGTGTCTTCATCTATTCTGTTGAATTAATTGCTATTCCTTAATTTGGTATGGAAGTACGTAATACCTCAATAAAAATTACCCAAACACTATCGCTTTTTAAAGATATGTTTAGTAGTAGTATCCAAATGCTTACAAATAACGTATGATAATTGTGCTAGATATTTAAAGGTCTGTATTGTATACACATGCATAAAGTTAAGCTAGTCCACGGAATGATTTAGGAGTAGCTATATGGCCAACTACATAGCATTATTTTCAGTTTGAATCAATTTTAGCCATTAGCATTATAAGGCTGTGTGTCTTGTCCACTATGGTGGATAACAATCATTAATCCTCATTACTTGGACTCATTCTATCTGCCATTCCCTTATATCCGATCTCAGATCCTGCTCACATTTTTATATTTAGTTCACGAGAGAGCTTTTTAATGTTTTCCACAAATATACATGCTACAATATATTAAGCGTATGTTGCAGTTATTGCTCTCAAATATACTCTGGGGCTCTCACGGAATGGGATTTTGATCTGCGGTCGAGTCTCCACTGAAGTGACTGTACCGCACACACCACCACCACATTTTCTAGTTTGAAGCAGGAAATCGTCAGGTCTGCAAACCGCATCCCGCCCTCAAAATGCCAACTCAGTCAGCTATAAATACTCAAAGTTTATTACCTCCTCCAGCATGCTGGCAGAGAAAAATAATAGGAGGATTTATTCTTTGTGGGGTTTTCATTAATCTAGTTGAATTAAATGTCAGGTCAGATGCAAAAGACAATACCAAGTTCCTTGGCCTATGTATGTGCAGAAGTCGGTATATAAAACTCAAAGCAACAATCTAATCTTATGCCAACGTCCAAGTGGTAAATCTCAATTGACCGGTTTAGGTAATTTTTTATCCCAACTTTAAAAAGTGGGAGCAAGATTCACAGAGGCTATTATTACACAATAACTTTAAAAGCAGTCTTTGGTTTTATAAGAATCTCAGATTCGTACATTCAATCTTTTCGCAAAACTTTTGTTTTTAGCTTTGTTCAACAGCGTTTTTGTTTCATTAGTATACTTAGACCACACTAAATTAAAAGTGTTAAATTGTTTTATCTCCTTAAAAATTACTTCATCTCACCAAAAGCACTTACTCCTCCTTTTATCTCGGCTTCCACACATGTTTGCGCATGAGAAGGGCTTTAAACACCAATTTCTTTTGAGACAAAGGAGCCGTCGTAGAGGATAAGAGAAAGAAATGAGATGAGCAAAGTAAAAAGTAACTTGAGCTAAAATAATAATACATTGTGGGTACCTTCTTTATTGTCATGCATGCAATGCCATATTACCTACTTTCAGATATGAAATGTGATACATCTCATCTTGTAATATGCGCCACCTCTGTTGGCTAGCTCGCTCCACTTACATTTTACTTTCAATCTTCTTCTTCTTCCCAGATACAAAAGTTAACACACAGCAATCTAGCTCTTGGACTGCTTTCTTCAAGCGGTGTAGTCATCCTTATCACGTCGTAAAGTAAAAACACAGATTTAATTTAACGGTTCAAGATAACTTGGTGTTTCGTTTCATGAAATAAAAAGAGAGCCGCGTGGAAAACTGGAAAAGAAAAGGGAATCAACCAACTGAAATATTAATCTTGAAACAAATGTCACGTACTATGTTCTGTTTGTATTGTAGCGGAAACAATGCCTTGTTTTAGTAAAGCAGTAAAAGAAGATAAAGGAAAGACAAAATCCTGGGATGGCATTGTTTTTGGAGTTGATAACTCTTAAAGAAGCATCGTGTCCAATTTTTTTCTATATGATGATGAATTTTTCTCTGCTCTTGCTCTATTCATTATGTGTTGCTTGAAAATGAGCTCAGTTATTTCATCTCTTTGTGTAAACTGATGATAAATTTGTTGCATTTAATTGTCAAGACTTTATGACCACACTTTTCATTTTCGTGTTTCATGCAAGCATCAGATGATAGTCAGAAGGCAATGCTTAAAGAAGAACAGTAAATTTATAGCTTTTAACAATTATCTGAGTGAATCCCACCGACGAAGCGTTCTTAGTTAGCAAAGCCTGTTCGAATGCGAGATAACTTAAATTGACCATTGAATTCTCTTTATTATACAAACATATATAATACAATGGTATGCATTTTCAGCATAGTTGGTTGAGTCGGGAGGAATTGTTCAAAGGGCCCATTTTGAATAACTCCCACGTGTCATCTTCTAACTAAAAGTACCTATCTTGAATTCCGCTGAACCACTCGATTCGCAAAACACTGGGGGTCTGAACATCAATTGGACGCTGAAAACCAGTCTAATGCAATTTTATCTGGAAGTTATTGAAAGTTGAAAGCTGCCAGAGTCAGCTTCATATCATATCATGGTTTTGCGAAGGACAAGAACTTGCCTTACTTCAAAAGGACTTTTGAAAACTTTTCAAAATCCAGGAAGTGTACGTAAGGTGGTGGCGCAATTCAATAAAATGAAATAAAATCAAGTATATAAAGAAACTGCCTCTTCAGTTTAGGTAGTACATGTAGTAAGATAAGATGGTTCTTTGGATGTTCAGAAGAGCTATGCCTACCTATACGTAGCCATATGTGTATTTCTATTCCAGCAGAGGCAAAAACGGAATAATGGCATGGTGGTAGTAGTTCCTTCAAGGGGCAAAACATTGATGTACTCATGTTCACACAATACGTAATAGAATTCTCCTTTCTCGTTCCAAGTGATGAAGCAAGAAGTGTTCATATAAACCAAATGTTGTTATCAGGCAACAAGGCACGTAGTAGTAGATATGAGAGGTTTTACTTCACGAACGATCATTGCACACATTGCATTACAACTTTAACGCAGTCACTTTCTCAGCCTCACACATCAGACACACACTCCAACCTTGTTTTTTACATGGTAAAGGTGAATATATCATATTAATATAGAGATGTTGAGCGCTCTTGTGAAGAAAAAAATGCGAGCAAAAATAAGGTGTTCAGGAAGAGTCCCGATGGACCGACCAAAGGATGCACGTGAGAAGAACGGAAATGATATTAAAAAGGTTCCTTTCCCATTTTCCCTCGTTTTCCTCAGTCCAAAATTTAAAAGCTAGCGTGGCTTTGACTTTTATCTTGAGCCTACATACAAAAAGACTGTTGTTAGTGAAGCCACAAAAACGAAACGAGGCAACACCATTCATGTCTGAGTGAGAAGGTAAGCAAAATGTTATGTAAAAACAGCTACCTGGGCTCAGGGCTGTGTATGTATGACTATCCTCAAGAGCTCTGTTACGCAATGATGAGCATACACACATAGCACAACAGAAGAAAACTCAAATAGTAAGCTAGCAGCACAAAACCCGTCCGTTTTCCTTTTTGTTGGCTTTCCTTTTGCGAGAGCTGACATATCTTTTAAGAGCTTGGAAACACATGATGGCATTGATCTGCCAGTCAAAATCCCAGAGTTACACATGAAAGAACTGACTAAACCAAATGTTCTACTAGTAGTAAAAGGGTATTATTGAGTATTGCTATATGTATGTTGTCTTTGTGAGCCGCTTCTCATCCTCGCGATGGGCAAATGTATGTACGTATTTGGGGTTATGTAAAAAACCCAGTCGAAAGAAAGAAAAGAAACGTTTCTTCTTCGTCTTGTTCCTTTTCTTCCTTTTTCTTTCCTAGGTCCGACTATGTGAGTGAGTTAGGCACACTATTTAGGAACTGCTGCCTTACCCCTCAGTCCTCACACAACAGACAGATCTCAGAGGCTTTCCTGTCAGGAATATGTATGTGTATCCACTTTTAACGCTCTTTTAAAGACTTTTTTTAGAAGAATGATTCCTCTTCAACCTAACTTTGGTTGAGAGTTCTAATGGCACCTCCAACATTGGAGTAGGTGCTGGTACTAGTAGTGCTTCACATCGCATCATACATTATTCTTGTACCCAAAAAAAATCTTGCTTCTTGAGCTATTTCAATTTTCAATAGAAAGACATCATGGGGATTGAGAAAAAATTCTTTTAGATCCTTTTTTGTCAAGAGCAAAAAAAGATATTTTAAGAAAAGGAAGAAGAAAGAGTTATCAAACTATGCAACGATCCATAGGAGTTTCTATGAATGTGTGTGTGCATGGTATAAAGAGGCATGATCCGTTTCTATCCAATATTTAAAAGTGACTCGTCATCCCGAATCATGCTCAAAAAGTCCTTTTCTACCCCACCACTTTCATATATAAGTACGAATGCCTATTCAAAAAATACTTTCGTTTCAGTTTCAACCTTTTGCTATTTTGCTACCACCAACGAACCACCGCCCATCAAACAAGTTTTGCAAAAACAGATCTTACATGGATTCATGTTTCTTTCTTTCCAAAAGTAAAAGTTACATACTTTGCTTTTTTGCAACAAAAGTTGATACTTGCTGAGAAACCGTTGTTGAGAAAAAGAAACCAAGATGCAAAAGTAAGTACATGATCACCATGATAAGTACATACAATAGAATTCAATTCAAGTTGAAATATTGAATAATACGAATAAGCCTTCATGTGTGGTAACAAAAAAATACCAGAGGAAATTAACTTCTCCTCTGCATTTGCCAATTCCAACATCGTTTTGGTTAAAGGATTTCAGTAACAACCCAAGCAAGCGATAAATCGTAAAAATACACTTTGAAGTTGGAAAGGAAAATCAGTACAAAGAATATTGCCGACCAAGGATAAATTTTTTGCTCATTAAAAACCCTGTCAATACTGTTAAAGTAAAATTTGGGGAGTGTGAGTCAAAAATAGGATGATTGATAAATTGCGCTAGATACATGAGATGACGGAATTCACAATACTAATGGCCCAGTTCATTGGTATGGAAGCCCAACCTACGTGGGAGTCAAAATGATATAAATGGAGCAAACAATCGATTCCAGTTATGTGGTCACAGTCGCAATCTTTATGCCATGTCCCTCCGGGAGAACTATATGTATTCTTGTGAAACTATATTGGATGACGAAATAAATGCAAACATTTTTATGTACATTGTAGAGACTGCTTGAAAGGGTATTTAAATTTTAAAATAATTATTTATGTCAGGCCATAAAATTTGTGCTGTCAATTTCCACCTTATGAGCCACATTTTGTGTGGCAGACGTGTCCTTGGCTCACAGATGTTGGGTAACCGAACTACACAGTTTTACCACTTGCATGTCAAATTATAGGTTTCCATTTCCTTGTTTTAGTACCCCGAGTGGTGCACGGTTGCATGTTGATAAAACAGTCGAACACTTCAAACAACACTCGACTCTTGTTCTGTTGCATTATAATATAATGGCATGGGAAAATTGGTGACTGAAAGTGGGGACGAAGCGTGGGACTGAAAACAATGTTTACCCCTTGTGTCATGAAGGTCTATCTCATTAAAAAGTTGCACTCAACTGTTGTGCTTGTTACAAGCGCAGAATTGCAATCCTGGTGTTTTGTCGTTTTGCGGCGATCATTCAATTTGCCGTAAGTGACGTCGTATACTAAAGGTGGCCCCTATATCGTTCCAATGATATGTACCTCTGTCATTTCATGTAATATATCCTTAAACTATGCACATCACGTCACCGACTTTTCTGCTTTCCTCTTCTCGTTATTGATTGTCACTCTTCCGCTTCATTCCGCCCCTACTTGACTCGCTCTCTTGGAATACTTTTGCTGACTTGCATAATCCGCGGAAACTGTGAGAAAAGCAGGCTCAAAAAGTTATGACAGTGTTTTATTACCGCTAGTTAACCAGCGACTATGTTTCCACAGGCACATTCACTGGGTTCTATTCGGTGCGTGTGTATACAATGTTATGATAACTGTGAGAATCTGCTCTTCTGTCAACTGTCGATAATATAACCTGGAGGGTGAGAAATAAGCAATGATTGAATAGGAAAAGACGAAGGGTGGAACATTTTACTTTCGGTGGTTTACATTTAAAACGTGCAAAAATAAAGAGCTGTGAAAATTTTCAATTCTGAACATTTTGCCTTTCTTCATCAAATGGTTTTGCTTTGTAAAACTCTATTGTATATATTTTATGCCATTCTTCAACATTGATGAGAGTCCCATTTGAAGTTATAAAGGTTTAAAAAATAGTCCCCATATATTATTTCCTATAGAAAGACTGAAAAAGAACTATAACTATAAATGTCCATTTTAGGGTGTGACCATCATTCTTTGAAACTTTACTATTGAAGTACCTAGTGACCATATGTTGGTACAGTACTGGTAGGAATACATATTGCATTCCTTTCATCACTTTCATTTCATCTTCCAATTTCCATTTATAATTTACGACCATTTTAAAGCACATTTTATACGTTTTGACCCCTTAGGAATCTCATCATGAAATGTAGTCAAAGGCGCGTTACAAAATTTCATGCATCAAAGAGCGTCTCGTAAAAGTATAAAGGATCTCTTAAACTTCAAAATGTGAGAGTGTATTATGCATGAATTTGAAACATGGTGCACAATTCCCTTCTCCATCTATGCATATGACATGACACCAGCATATTAACATAGAATCAACATCCAACAAATTTTTGTCAATCTCATTTTTGCTCAACTCAACCATGTCATTTTTCCTTCCTTTGCCAAGAGTTACCTTTATACAATATTACTTTCTGTTCATCATCCATTGACATTCCGCAGCTGATGCAGAGATTTAAGCGTATGCCTCGCATGCTTAAGCATTGAGGAAAGTGCGTGAATAACTTTTTTCATAGGTCCCGGAAGAATGGAGCAAGAAAAAGTAATCTCATTTTATGGAGATAAATCTCATTCAATGGATTCTCAATTCGTTTTCATGGTAGATTCTTGAATTCGTCTGTCGTGGGTGGAACCTGATCACATTTCTGACTACATAATCCTCAGAGTTTTTGTAAAATATCTGGTATCATAATCATATCAAAAGCATCATTATTACATTTACTCATGAGTTTCGGTAAAAACATATAATAGGGTATTTATACTCTGTCTCCATTTCGGCTACAGGTCGTTTCTTCAGAGTAAAAACCCTTTACCTTGAGAAAAGTACCAAGTCATAGTCAGTTATCCTATCTCAGATTTCTTATAGCCAAAGTTGTAATCTCGTGGAAGTTGAAGTAAGTTTGAGCAACAGTAGCAAAAGATGTACACATAAAAATGAGATTTATTTTATCTTCATACACCAAACATCTACGGGAATGAAATACCTCGGAAAATAAATAATGGTATGCTCGCTCACTTCTTCTCCTTATCTAGAATCTGTCTCTGCGGGAGAATATTTTGTCATTTTGGTGACTCTCTGACATGCTCGTCCTGATAAGATATGGGAAATTGCTCCTGTGAGGTTTTATTTTCTTGCCTTTTCAAACTAAAAAATCTTAAATCAGTCAAAAGAACAGAGTGAACATGGGAATTGTATTGTGTACTTCATGTCAATTTTTATTTACCTATGCTATTCTAGATTGTATACTACAACTACATTTCACAACAGAGTATTGTTGTTCTTTCACAGCACAAAAAAAGTCGGTCGTGCTCTGATGTGCTTGTGCCACTTTATATTTTACTGACGGTAATTCCGTTCAGAATAGAGCAAAATGTTAGAGAGCATGAAATCAGGAAACTTATCAGCTCAGCTAGTACTTTCATGTGCAGATCGTTGTACACTCATGCTAAACTATGGGTATCATGAGGGAATCAAGTTGAGGTTTTAGATCTATTACTTGTATAAGAAAGCTGAAGTCATCTTGGAAGAAAATCTTCTAAAGTAAACTAAAATGGATGAAACAAAGCCTGACTCTGCAAAAGTATACAATGTATCATTCCGAATTTATATAGCAGTTAGCTTTTGTCGTATATTCCAGCGTTGTCTTGTCACTTTTGATGTGATGTGATGGCTTCCCTTTTGTGATATGTTTCATACAAACTTTCAGCCGCATAGAAAATGAGTTGCGCTGATGTTCTAAGTTTGCTTGCGATGGGAGATGGAATATTATGGTGGGAAGAGCAGACAGTTCATAAATATTCCAAAAAGAATCGTATGCATTAAGGCGGTTGAGTAGAATTGCTGGAAGACTTACCTTTGCATAATGAGTAAAAATGCAAACGACATCACATCAATTTACCTAAGATGTGCATGGTACTTCCAATAATTGCAGAGTTTAGTATATATACATTTCAATCTAGCTGGTGCACTCAAACGAGTAGATATTTTTCACGTACCAAAGTAATACTGCAATGGCACATCATGTATAAGTAAGTAAGAAGTAAGTAAAGTTAACATTTGAAAGATCAATTTTAGAATGCACATCGTCCTATAGTTTGGTAGTCAGTAAGTTTCTAACTAATGCTGCTTTTATGCCGAGATTCAATAATTTATGTACAATAATTCTATTCAACTAAACTCCATCAGTTCTCCAGTCAAAGGAGCAACATAATATGATCTCATACCGTAGTATTCAAGTCTATCACTTCAAACCTATACAAATGATCTCAAATTAGGGACAGACAAGGATCATGAAAGTGAAGAAAAGATATTTTAAACATTCGTAATATATACACAGTTAGTGTGAAAGATATGTGTATGATTTGCATCATTAGATCATTCTAACAGACGGAGAGTTTGGTTAAGATGTAACAATCACCAATTCATTCCACTGTTCGTACATGTTAAGAAAAGACCACCAAAGCAGCTATATCGACTGCATATGCCCATAACTTTTTTTCACAGTTTATCCTGGACACAAGCTACCAATACTGGAAGCCATTATATTGAGCATAAACGTATCGCATATAGCGCGTAACCTTCACATTCAACATTACTGCGTTTATTCAAACAACTATGACATGACAAAAGCCGTTTATTCAATCATCTAACACGAGCGCTTTGATTTTAGTTTTAAAATACATTTTGTTTAGCTTCTGGTAATAATACCGACGTCTATTTATACAAAGGGATGCTGTTTCTTTTACTGGTGCTATCATTCCAGGAGACACATTCAATAATCTCTCATTCACACGTTTATGACAGTTGTGATCCAAAATGTGTACTAATCACAATCAGGGATGCTACAAACTTACACTATTACACCGATGCGGCCAATATGCAATGAACTCTTTTGTGCTGTGGCTCTTATCTGTGCTGTATTTTTGCATGTGTAATTTAATGAATGTATACAGATACACAATATACACCCAATCCAAATGTGGCATGAGCCAAAGGCATTTCCCATTTTAATAGGGAGTGACAGCAAGTAAATGAACGCATTCACTCATTCAATGAATCCTAACGCTAACATCAACATTGAAAATTTAGATGGCCTATGCATGTGTTATTTATACTTTATGGAAACAGACAGACTTTTCACTCAAAATTGTTTGAAGCAATGAGAAACATTCTTTTTTTAAATTTAAATGCCTTTTATGACCGTAGAAGATCCGACATGCTATACAAAATAAATTAAATGGTTTAAAATCACGGTTTATTCATGAATGAAACAGTAGTTAACAGAACGATATAAAAACTTGTCAGTAAATGAATTCCCTCCATAAAATTTATGTTCACATTCGTACATTTTATGAAAATCTGACATTGAGAAACCCATTCTGGAAAACTTTTCGTTGCTCTGTAAGTCTCTGTCTTTCTGAATAAATGCAAACTAACAATCTGGAACGGAGAAAAAATGTTTGTTTTCTTATTTTTTGCTCCCTGCTCTGTTCTGGCTCTTACCAATCAGCAGCATAGTGGTGAAACTACTGGTTATGTGCGTACATGTGCACACATTATGCAACCCAATGCAAACACACACGTG
This sequence comes from Orchesella cincta, assembly GCA_001718145.1. Lineage (NCBI taxonomy): Eukaryota > Metazoa > Arthropoda > Collembola > Entomobryomorpha > Orchesellidae > Orchesella > Orchesella cincta. The sequence continues at coordinate 100,088 of LJIJ01000226.1, read as the reverse complement.
CCGACTTGTAATCCTCGTACTGTGGTTGACTTTCGTTATGCATAAACTCAAGCGTTTGTATACAAAAGTGTGTCTAAAGTTTACTTGCCTCCTTTTTTGCGTGAATGGTGGAACTTATATAAGCCTGAAGTAAATAAACCCAAAAACTCCTGCCGACTTTTTTCAAGTCTATTTTAAGTGATTTGCATGAATGTGGTTGATGATGATGACTGATGCTCCCCGATGAGATGGATGATGAGGAGCAAACTAACCATAAATTATTAGAAGCAGTCATCCACGGCATATGTAATCATTTTTTAAGGTTCTGTAATCAAATCAAGATAAATGGATGAAGAGTATTGGAGTAATATGGCAGATTTCTTCAAAACTCATGTTCTAGTAAGAAATACACACTAAACTTTTCATCGTCCGTCATATAAAAAGTTATATCAATTCAGTGAACTGTAAAAGTGTCCTATAAGAACTTCATTTGATGAAGCATATAAATTAAAGCAGTGCCATATCATTTCTTATTTGAAATTGCTTAAGAAATTAGGAAACTTTCGATCTTGGATGCTGGATACTCCAGGAAGACAAACTGCGGTTAAAAGGAACTGACAAATGACAGTAAAGGCAAATACTCAATATTAACAAAATTCGTAACTATTTGCGCAAGAAAATAATTTAGTATAGAAAGCAAATGATTTCGATGAATCATTCAACACTCACTTGAAATCTGAGACGATGTTAATTTAAATACGATCCCGTAAAGAATTACTTTTCATTTCGACAATTAACTTGGTAAACCAAGCGTATTTCCAATGTACGACAATGGGGCTGCTTATATCCTGGAATTGGATTTAAATCCTTCAGGACTGTAAACAGAATTAATGATTGTGTGAAGCAATAAGCATATAAAGCTACTTAAAAGACCAAGCTTTGAATTTTTAATGGAAGCAAGGGCGAAAAAGAAAACCAAGATTTATCAAGGATCTCACCAATGTGATTTCCGTTTCCTCGAGAGAAAAAGTTTGATCAGCTCAGCAGTAATAAAGCGATTCCTAGAATGAGATGATCATTGTATACCAAGTGAGTCTTATAGATACAAAATTACTGGCAGTGAAAAGGTAATATGGCGTGGGTAGGTGAGATATGTATACAAGCTACGCAGTTACTCGCTTCAATTCATTTGTGTTGTGTCGACAGAGCTATATGGATCTTATATGGGTATCACATTTGGTTCTCCATTATAAACTGAAATGGTAGTAGAGTAGAGGGGAGCAGCGACAGAATGAGTTAAGATGTAAATGTACAGCATTATCCGATATTTCATCAAATTAAATTTTGCTGAATTGCTCACGTCAGCCGGAAGGATGGATCCTTGACAAGCTAATAAAAATTCATGATTTTAGGAATTTTCAACCTTTGAATTTTCTTTTGCTTCCAGAGTACAAGTCAAACTTAACCATATATTTCCTTTCATTCCAACTCCTACGTCATATATAGAATACAGTTTGTTGTAAGCCAGTAAAAATGAAAATCATGACGACTTTTAGTCAACTTGTATGTAAGCTACTTCCTCTTACCACTATTGCATTGGATTTGGTGTTGGAGTTGGTTCGGAATAAATGACTTTTCAATCACTGCCATGAAGTGCCACAAACATAATTCTTCACTTTTCTTTACCTCTTTCGAGCTCTGCCACTGATTACATTGGAAATCTCAGTCGCCTCTTTAAAATGAGCTTCCAGTTTATCACACTCTGTGTACAGAAGAGGAATATGAATGGGTCCGGACCTCGCAGTGTAAAGAGCATAAACGAGTACTCGTGTTAAAACCATTGCGTGCTTGAGTCGTATCGTTTACTTACTTGAACTGAAAATATTTATTACTGGAAAAGATTTTTTTCAAAGTTTACTTCACTTCACCACCACCATGTCTATGAGTTGTGCACGCACACACATCAAAGTGAACTAAAAAGAAGTATATTCGCTCTCAACTCAAGTTGACTTTCCAGCTTTCAAATCCCATTAATTTAGAAATATTTACTTTGACTCCTCTTCCCTCAGTCTTTACTTTTTCGAGAAAAGCGAACCTTTAGCACTATCTTGAGACGGAAGATGCATATTATGGAATGGCTAAAGTTGGATGAAGTACAGAAAAGGGAAAGAAAGCACTATGCCTGTGAATATAAGTATATTAAGTATGTATGCATCCTCTCATGTGTCTTTACTTAAGGGGAATGCATGCATCCAGGAAGTGTGTATGTACGTGAATTTTTTCTATTACTTCGCTTATTACTATTCTTCTTTAGCTGTCTTCCCCAATTTCATCTGCACTCATATATGATCTCAACAAGAAAAGTAAGCTAGTAAGAAAGCAAATGTGTAATAATATTGCAACATAATGGCCTTTACGCGTGTTTGGGAAGGCATGCACATATAGGCATTAAACGTGATATATAATGGAAATACGTGTCCCTATATAAATGCAATAATGCCGGCACATGGTGTGTACAATGTATTTGTCTTCATTTCGTAGTTTCTTGTATTCCTCTAGCCTGGCAACTTCAACTCATTTCGTCTTCTTCCCGTCAGAGTTAGACTTCCTTCCGCCCTTATGGCTTTTTTACTTGTTCTGCGTCTTTTATTTCGTTAGTGAGCTTCGCTTAAGCAGTTTGTGCTGTTTGGCTGTGTTCAAAATGTACAGTTGCTTGAGACTAGAGAAAAGCTTCACCTCGCTCTGCTGTAATGCAATCATACATTATAAAAATGAAAATGTATTTTCAACTACGACCTTCATTATGAACCAGAAATCATTTGTAATTTTGTTTATTTTCCTCTATAAATTCATCAACCCTCTCACAGCTCTAGTAAACAAGATCTTCTGAGAATAGCTAGTTCCAGAGGCAAAACTTGCTTATAGTTTGTCTAAAATGAAAATAAATTACCGAATACGCTCAACATATACCCATGTTTTCGTACTCAATTTCACTAGTTCATTCGCTGTCTCTACAAAATTCTCCGAATGGTAGAGCTACAAAATCTAATTTTTTTTGCTAGCGCACTTACTTTCCAAGAATGTACAAGTATTACTTGAGTACATTGTTGTATGAGTTTTACGCAATCGTATATGAAGTAATGCTTTTGTCTAAATCCATCTTTAGAAGTTGGTTCTTGATTTAAGCATGTTTCAAACATGCTGCTTATAACGTTTAAAACTGCTGAAATTAAGATTGAGGTTCCATTCAAAAGGTAAAAATTATACCCGCCTGACAACCCTTTCAATAGTGTCAGGTTATTGAATTTTTAATGCAGACTTCCAAGACTTTTGATAGCTTTGTTGATTAATTTTTATGATCTTCCTTCACAACATTTGTTTCAATTCTGTCCTAGCCACTGTATATACCATCCGTAATATTTCATACTCTGGTTGTTGCAGTAATGATAAAAGCAGAAGCTCAAGCTGCTCTTGAACAAGCTTACCGCGAGGGTATGTGTTCAGCTGCACATTTTCATCCAAATGTCACTTCTATTTATTAATCCGAAATCCATCCAGGTAAACAGGCAAGGCTTGTATATAATCAAATAAATGCAGTAGACGCTCAAAGACGAGGTTGCAGCAAGAGAATATAATGTCCATGTGCTTAGAGTTCCCCTATGGTTGCAGCTGTCCCTGATTTTTGTTGTAGCAACCACCCATCCATCCATCCAACCTATTCATTGTTCAGCAGTGTCTAGTGCCTGCATAATACATTCTTTGTTTAGAATTTGGAATCGAATCATATGAAGAAAAGAACCTACAATCTAAATCCAACACAGCTTGTTGTGGGGTGACAGTGGAGAGCTGCACAAGCGAAGAATACAAAAGACATGCACATATACCATACACCTGGTATAACATTTTGGGTTGTATTGAAGAGATACACTTATTCACCATTCATCTCTCCCTTCCACCCGTTGTTGCGTTCCTCTGCTCAGAGCAACATCATAATTTAGTTATGCTGTAAATATTTATAGAGCAGAACGTGCGTGGTCAAGGCACATTATACTTATTCTCCTAGTTGTTTCCAACTGACTTGGTAAATTAGATGAAACATCATTCAATTCTGGACAAGCTTGTCTACCAATAGTTGTATGCCTTAGAACTTCACAACTACTCAAACTACGAAAAAATACTCTAGAATATTTCTGGATACAGTAGTACAAGTTTATATAAAAATTTACATGCTTTTGGTCTAGTAACAATCGTAGGTTTCTCACAAATGATAGTTTTCTTTGGCTGACCAAAGAATATATATGCTCGTGAATGTCGCAAGTCCTTTTACTAATTCACGGTAAATGGTCCCATTAAATAAGAATGCAAAAATATGGTCTACCCCATACCGTTCTTCATTTCATAATTTTATGGTTTATAGCTTCTGCCATAAAAGTAAGCAGTGTAATGAGCTGGAATGAAAACTCGTACATGGTCCTTTTATGCCGAACAATTTTCTCGGACATTCAGCACATGCAATATCATACGGTTGTAAGGTATTAAGTAAGAACGCATTGAGTCCTCATTAGTTTATACATGCGATGCGAACTAGAAGGACCAAAACTTTCAATTCCAATGCACTATACGACGTATGTGTTGCGAATCTATAATTTCCGTCAGCAAGACTGCGTCTGTTAAATGACTGCGGTTTGTATGATGTCCAATAGTAAACAGGGGACAGTAGTTGGAAACCTATAAGTGGTTCGAGTGGGCGTGGGAGTTAAATTAGCCACGAAAATAAAGTGGCTGGAATCCCGGAATTTGGTATTGATTCTGACGAAAGAAATTGTATGAGAAACTGGAGAAGATGAAACAAAACATTAACTGGTTAACAAAAAACGTAGGTGGATGCGGGAGTCAGGCTGGCCAACGTGATAACCGGGAACAAGGCGGTTGAAAACCTATGCATCAAGTCCTCGGGGTCGGAATAACAATCGAGGAAATTGGAATCTTGATTTTTAAGCATCATCTTTATCTGACAAGCATCAAATTCGGTTTAAACATACCCTAATGTCCTACTCGATCAACAACATCTACATTTTCAGAATAAAACATACGTCAAACTTCTAGTTCTGTATCTCCTATCACATAGAGCTGTCACATAGAACATTTTTTAAATTTATAAACTCGTTAAAGCAAACGTTACTTCAAAATTAAATGGAAGCAACATCAAAGATCGACTCGAATCATGAATTATTTGGCAACAATGACGAATGTGGCACGAGTAGGGCCTCCAAACATCCTTTCATCATTCATTAATATAGTTTTAGTGAACCAAAGCATTTAAGAGAGGGAAAGTAAATCTGTTTGTACTTTTTTGTAGCTTTGTATACAAAGTTGGGTTTGAAATCGAATTAAGTTTCATCACAAATTATTTTAAATCCTTCCTTTCGGTGACTCAATATGATGTTACCTTGCTTGTTATCAGGCAGTCACAGTAAACAAGAACGCTTTTGGTAGCAACAGAAACATGATATATTCATACTCATACAGGCTCATTGGTAAAAAGCACACATCTCATTGACTCATCCCTCATAGGAGGATAATCAAACTTATGTATTAAATCAGTTTTAACATAGGTTTAGTCAGGTGTGGCAAGGGCTTTACATGGTGATGCATGTATAATCCCAATACATTTTGTAAATTCATGTAAATGTCAAACCAACATCAGCTCCATGTCATTTCAACTGTAAATATAGGATTAATATTCATGTGAAAAGCTTAATATTTCCAGGACGAGAAAGTAATTCATACCATTCTATACACCACATGCCGCACCGTTTCTTTGATTCCAAGTTTCACCCACCTGAAGCTGCTATCCTAACAGTAAAAGTCTAGATGATTACGCTGCATTGAACACCGTCTCGATTTGTGCTTCAGCTTTCCGCTTGAAATCTTCAGCAAAAGCACAATTTTGTCTATCAGGTAGCTGAGGAAAGCTTTATTAGGAGGATAGTGACTAATCTCTAGTAGTATTTCTCATTGAATTTTACATCTGTGGTTAATATGTGGTGGATGCACAATATGAACCCACAACCAAAAGCAAGTAGATGCTGATGTAATCATAACAAGTTGGAAAGCCTAGGCAAGCTCATTCAGTTGACGTATAATAAAAGCATAAACTCATCAAAGGAAACCAAGCATCCACTAGGGTTCTTAAAGAGGAGTAATGGTAAAAGCAAAATCTGTTGGGGAAAGTACTATTCTATATTCCCACTCCATGTTTACGTTTCATCCAGTTGATTCAAGATCCAATCATAATTCCCTTTCCTGACAGATATTATTCGAATACTAAGCAAAATATTTTTCTCTCCTCTTGAAGCATACTTCAACCTCGAGGATAAATATACCAACTATGAATTATATATTTGCTCGGCTTTTTAAGAAATTGGGTTTGATTCGGATTTCTTACCTGCTTCTTTATACATTAAACCAAAACTGCTTTATTGTATTGGGTTAGTGGCTTTGCATCAAAATCTGTGTATTTAGAGCAATTCTTGGAAATTATTGCACAAAGATCCTTCCTAATGATAATATGCCATGTTGCAACCTTGTTTAATTCCCCCTTTTATAGTTGCACTTTCTCATCCGACATCTCATTATAGAGTATGGAGTGCATTTATAGATGAAGGGTGGTGGTTGTTCTTTCATCATTCCATCTCGTTCTTATTAAGTTTTTCCAGTTCACCTAACTTGTTTTTCCTAGAGCAAACATTTGCTTCTGTATGAAGTACTCGACGGTATGTGCGTGTTGTGATCTCCTGGGAAAATATGTTTAATGTTTAGTTCCTTCAAAGAGAATAGAAGAAAGAGAGAAATTCAGCCGTCTTTCCCTTATTTCTTAGAGCTCCCTCTTCGTCAAATGCAAATAATAGTAATAAGACAAGACCAAATTATCTTGAAAATATTCATATTGCTTTCACGGGGCTCTGCCCTTTTTCCTTCGTTGCAGATATAAACGTTGACTGACTCTAACTGTATGTGTACAATTATAATAATAGGGCATAGGAAACAAAAAAAACGAGCCACCGCACCGCCGGCGAATGAAAGAAGTTAGCACCAAACGAAGTTTCCTTTGTAATCATCATTTGTTCTCCTTTTCAAGGAGGATAAAAAATCGAAAAAAGAAAGTCGTCGAAACTTTTACTTGCTTTTCTTTCGCTCGCCCTGATGCAACCCTCCCAGGTTTAAACCCCATTCAAACAAATGGACTTTTGGTGCAAGTAGGGGAAACTGGTTGATTTCATTTTACATTTTATTACAAATGTATACCTCTCAAGAAAATGTGCAATATTGCTCAAGAAAGTATATGAGCTATGAAACAGAATGTCTTTTAATGTTTTATAACCTGCAACATCGAATACATTCGTTACGCAATGTACACAATATTCATTTATACTCCCAAACTCCCAATCGGGTAAAAAATATGGACTCGACGATGCTGCACATTTATGTCTTTATACATTCTCCTCTTTTCCTCATTATCTGTAAGATATCTGTAAACAAAAGTCGCTGATCTGAAATCTGAATACGGACATTGGATGTGAAAGTTGTATATGGCTATAATATAGAAATATTTTGAATATATATAATATCAGCACGTTCCAAACTTGACAGGAGTCTCATTGTCAGAGAAAAATCAAGTTAGCTCTTCCAGAAGAACTGTTTGAATTCACGGAAAATGAATTTACTCGTTCGTTTGTTGATAATGGCACGCGTTATGAATATGAAGTTATAGAGACATTCATCGAAGGTAAATAAAAATGTATCTGCGTGGTATTTCCATTGAAATGGCAGAAGGGTCTCGATGGTGCACTGGATACATTTTTTGAAACCTTACATTCCATACACACAACTATTCACTCAATTTTGTTGCTCTCATGGATGTCTGTTATACTATACTCCTTGATTCAAAAAGTCCCAAGCGTTCCCTTGAAGTTTTTTCCTCTTAATATTATTTACACTACGGGAGGAGTTGAAATGCCTAGCTAGCAGCCATGTTTACGGTGCTTGCCTTGTATTATCCACCGAGATTATTGGTGACTATTCCCAGTTCCTATTATTATGTCTACATTTGGAAGGCTACAATATGCGAGGTTTTTTTTATTCTACTGGAAATTCTATCGTCGTGCAATCAGAAAAACTTCCATGGAGCAATACAATAAAAATTTTCTTGCTTTTTTTTACTGCAACAAAAATATCTCCGGGTGGAATTTCAAGTGAGACGAATTGAAGATTCGATGTTCAATCGGTTGGAGAAAGCAAGTCTAGCATGGCGTGATGTTCCAGAAAAAGTTTTCTCGTCTTGTAAAAACAGATTTTGCAAGCTGTTGTGATTGTGATTGAACTGAAATGATATTTCTTGGAAGTGATTCCAATATATCCCCTACATCCATCCAACTATGAAGGTGCAACATTATATCGCACAATTTTATTGAAAATTGCAATGTAACGAGAGAAAATAAAAGTCCAGTCGAGCATTAAATAAATGTGAGTATCCCATATTTGGTTGGATGCACCAGGTACTGAAGTATGAATGTTGAGCACGAGGTTGGAAACAGTCACTAAAATTGAAGCGAACCAAGCTTTAATCTCAAACTTTGCTCAAAGTTCCAAATAAAGAAATTCAATGAAGAGAATACGATAAATAATTTGCTATGGTTGGTTCTTAAAATAGACAGTAATTTTGGTATCGCTGTTTACAAGTTTTACATAGATTGCAGCATGCAACATTTTATTTGTTTTCTTGTTTCTTTTTATAGCAACTTTTTCCCTTCATTTTATGGCAATATCAATAAACGGTCTTAGATATGCATTTTGCCAGGTGCGGTTGTTCATGCAGTATAAAACACTTTCTATTTATCATTAATGCTATGGGCATCTTCCTTGGTGGTATTGATGCTGAAAGGGCTTTTTGTATCCTCATGGTTTTTGGGTTATTGCACTGCAGTCTGGAAAAGCATCTGAAAATAATCTTCAATCAAGCAAACTTCATGGCTCATTCACTCATCATCAGTATCACGTAGTGAACAGGAAATATTGAACTAACACACGTTTTTGTATCCCATCCTGCACGAGGGAAAGTACTACTATACGATGCAATAACTTTGAAAATGTAAGCGATTACCCACCAACAGCAACACAGTCAGTGAAAATCATTCATGATGATGATTGCCCTATCAGTCAAGTTCAAGGCAAGAAAGCTGTGCTGCGTTGCATGCAATCGATATATTATTACGTTACCAGTTCCGAGAGGAGCAGGAAGAGGAAAAGCTGGAAATGCAGTTTTTCGATTAAGTTTACAACTGCTACATCCTCGCATCAAATGTTGATAGATAAACTAATCCCCAAGATATAAGAATAGGGCATCGTGCTGACCAATGTTAGGAAAAGAGTCGACCATCCATCCTTCAATCATGAAAGCTCCAGGCTTTTCACAGAATGAACTTTGATGAGTAAATTTTAGGGTGGCGATGAAGAAAAGTAGTAGTGGTAGCTGTAAACTATATCACGGTGTTTTCTCTTCATTTTGTTTCGTGTTGCTTGCTTAAGTTAAGCCCAATATCACCATAATTCGGGACGAGGGTAGCTAGTAGTCAGTCACTTGGCTGCGTAAAAGCAAGTGATAATATGGAAGTCAAGACGTTGTAAAGCGTGCATAGGTAAAGTGCATGGAAAGTTTGTCCCTGTAACCAATCTATCTTTTCATTATCTCTGCAAGTAGTGTCACAAGGAAAGTGTACGGCTTAACAACACTTCTTAAAGATATGTTTAGCTTAAAGCATCTCAATTTGGTATATATAGGGAGATTCTTGTGAGATATAGGCGTTTACTCCCAAAGTCATCCTTCAATTTTACAGATTGCCGAAAACTTGCGGGAAATTATTACTTGTCAGGAGCTTTGCTTAACGAAATAGGGAAGTTTAGTGCGAAGAAAACTAACACCAAATCTTGTTCCGTTTCGTATATTTATCTAAAGTTTTCGTGTTCTCATCTTAAAATATGTAAACTCTCATGTTTCATTCTCATGTATGTGATGCCAGTGTTGTGGTGCATTTTGGGAAGTCCATTAAGGTACATGTGTCTTCTTGTAACGAAGGAATGCCATGCTACGCAACTTGAATTATCGCTTTTCTGGAAACATCATTTTGGAACGCAAAGTATGATGATGCGATTACCAAAAACAGCCTCAAAACGGTTGAAGAAAGCTTTTCGGTAAATTCCAGCTTATGCAGTTGCATTCATGCATCCGATTTGGGAATTTTTAGATAGAAACAAAAAATGCATTCCCTTCTCTCTGGATCTCCCTGGTTCAAAAGGTTTAAATTGACTCTTTCCCAAGCGATGACGTGATTCTTGGTGTGTTACATTTGGTAGCATGCGCGGGGAATGCGTTGTGTATATATAGGTATGCAGATGAATGAAACTGCTAAGGAAAAAAATAAAGTTGATGCGTACGTGTGCTATGAAAAGACGAGGGTGGCAGATTGAGTGAGTAGATGGATAGAGTGATGGAGTATGCGAGAATCATGTAGTTAGTATGCATCAAGAAAATAATATAGTTTACAAAAACATATACTTTTATAGAGCTTAGTATGCATTATTACCACCTTCTCCACTCTCACTTCCTTCAGTTTACAAGCCAAGAAAACTTTACTTCCTCTCTAATATTCTGCATGCATGCGTGTATTGCTTGCATTTCATTGCCTTGTAGTACTACCGCATGCCTGAGTGTAGTTCCGTCTCCGTCCATTTTTTACCCTTTTTGGAGCAACATCTGGGAAATGCATCTTCCCAGTCACAATCCCAATGCACTTCTCAAGTTTATACATACTTACGCACGTCGGTATGTAACAGAGTATTATTAAAATACCCCAGTTTGCAATATTATCTTGTACGTATGCATCGTTATACGTTACTCCGTGAACTGGATTCAGATCACATCACATCATGCATGGCTTCGTATGATAAGTTTTACTCTTTTCCATTGAGACCACTCACGATGAAAGAGGAATAAAGAAAGCGAGAGGCTAAAAGTAATGCAATATATATGATGTAGTAATATTAGTTGAAACGTGTTCCCTACAAGTGCTTCTTTATGTGGGATAATGGTGTGTACTCATTCCGACTCCAGCAGCTCTCCCCTTTTTTACTCTAAAGATATGTACCTACTATTTTTCATGCATCTCCATTACCAAGGTCTTGTGCAAACCCGATAACATCGGAGAAAGATCGGAAATTCGCTCTTGAAAGCCCATGCAGACATCATAGTTTATTGGATCATAGGAAAACATCGAGTTGGTGCAGCATTATAGCGTGGGGCAAGTGGAAAGCGGTCTGGGGGTGAGATAACTAAATGGATGCGAATAAAGTGCACTTGCTATGATATTTATTATGCAGAAAAACATAAACTACAAGTGCTGATATAGCGCACTGTAGCACACAATGATAATAATTCACATTTCAAAAAATGTTGATACATGTCAACCAACGAGTGTTTTCCATGTATTTATAATAATGTACACTTTACTTGTAATTTTACCAGGGGTCTGGAAAATGAAACTAACTTGCTCTATTGAATAAAATTTCTATAAATCCCATTAGCATCAGCTTTTAGTCCCATTTTCAAACTCAAAAGGCTATATAAAACACAATATTTGCTGTGCATTTTTCGAATGTAGTCAAGTTTATGTGTGACCTTCTTGTAAAACGAAAGTTTTTGTGATCGAATCTTGGAAGTTTTACAGTGCAATGTAAATAGTACTCGATCTCATCCAGTTTTCTTTTTGAGTCTCTTTGGGCAGTAAAGTTGAAGAGACGGGAATAAGAGTTATGTATATAAGACATTCCAATATTGTAACTGATTCTGTTTTCGTTTGATATTTTCTCAGTACGTGTCCATGTAGAATTTATATGCTTCTTCACATTGAAATGGAATAGAATGTGAATGCGGGTACTACAGAACAAGAAGTCGCATGAATATCACTACTGAGTCGACTATATATACTAGAGTGTATTGCATACAAGACGAATGTGTAGTGTTCTAACTCACGTAAAAAGAGCATTCACAGAGTTTCTCCTCTGAATTCGGAATTACGTTCATTCTGCATTGCATGACAACTGCCGGTTTCCTGGTTTTATTTCTTTCTTGATTTTCCGTGTTGTCTTCTTGCCTTTTTGTGTGCTGTTGGTAAGCTCAAAAAATGTTTTTTGTTCGTCTCATATCCACAAACATTACATCCAGACGGTGCGTTTTTTGTTCGTATTTTTTGTGCAGTTATGCATTACATATTTCTGGAAAGTTAGGATGGATGCACGAAGCTGCTGCATAAAGCTCTGCTTGAGAGTCGTCCATTCTTCATGAAGAGAACTTGGGTTCGGTCGTGATTATTATGTTTCCCTTGGTGCTCAGATCCATCCAACATCCAACATGCTTGTATTTACAACGAAGACATTTCCAACACTGGTCTTTTCGGTCTGTTTACACTACTCGCTTTCGCTACTTCTAACTAAAAACATTACTTTGGCTCGTATATTATGACTTGAGTCAGCAGGAGACTTTCCTGCTGAGACACTATTGATGCTAGATGCAATAATCATCTATCCTTTCCCGTTTCTACTGGCTTTAAGTAAAGAGGAAAATAACATCTTCCTTCCTTCAACCATTCCGTTCTTTATGAGTTGCATTGTAGCCCAAGAATCAGGGCTTATATATATTATCATTTATAGGAAAGGTGTAAAAATATAACCTCATCTTACATGATCAACTATATGATCAGTCGTTTGGTCGAATCTGAATGAATTCCAAACAAACAAACACAATACAATGCATAATATTCTTTTCTGTAAAATTTTGAAACAAAGACCACAAATTGTCTTGCTTGAGCTAACAATAAATCTGTAACACAGATGCCATATGTAATGGACTGTGAACTGTGGTATTTCACATCTTGTCAAATAATCCTGTAGCCGATATTTTAAGGGAAAGTGAGAAACTACACGAACATATTTAGACATGTCGATCACCCATAATCTTTGGGTTTTATGTCTTTCCCTTCAGCAGATGAGTGAGCACATGAACAAACCAATAAACCTCCAGTGTAATATGGGCAATCATAGTGACAACAAAGCTACAACAAACCTAGTTTATTATAGACTTCACCAGAGTGTTGACAATATGACAAGAAACGGGAAATGGAATGATAACCCACACCAACCAAGCAAACCAGAAAAAGAAGGGAGCGAGTCAACAAGTTAAGATTTTAGTACAACGAAATGGAGGCGACAAGCAGGCGCCAAGAAGAATCTTATCCGCTGGAACTTTGACACCCTGAACACCCATTAATGTTTGTGAGATCTTTAACAAACATGAGCTAGTATCAAGTGTGAATGCTAATGGAACGAGGAATGTAAAAGAACCAAAATTTAATGCATACATATTATGTCCTTATACATCCATGAGGATCATGTAGCCGTAACCAAACATATGGTGTTTCTTGTCATGTTACCAGTAATAGGGAATCATATTAGGTTTCCGTTACGGTATTTTGGTACTTTCCCTGTTTTTCAACCACAAGATTTTAAGCTCCAAACAAAACTTGTTCCAGTGAGCGAAAATCAGTAAGCGTAGAGTCGACATGCTCTCATAATATCCTAATTGACTCTTTTGTTGATTTTTCAAGTCCATGATCTGCTAATGACTAGTTCATATGAGATGACATATATATGCATGTACTATATTCAGAAACCGTTTTCAGACTTGAATAAATACGCTTCTGCGAGGGGGGTTCCAAAGCGCAGCAGCTGCCTTGACTCAGCTACTGCTTGGTTGACTCCTTTACAATTTTGGGTTTGAAATCGCCATTGATTATGTTCCTTCCTACGTCTTCATTCACTTAAGTACTCGCATACATAGTTCATGTTCTAAGCAAAAATCAATGATCTGTACATGCGTTTCAATCCTGTCAAGAGTTTTCTTGTAGAAATGATGGATTACTTTTTCCCCACAAAGTAGTTCCCGTTATTGTGTCCATTTGGGGGTCTTGGAGGCAAGCTTCCATTATTTGAGTGAGTACTTTTGAAGAGAATACTTCCGCTCTGTTGTCAGTCAACATGGTCAATGTTTTTCGTCATGAGAAGACAAATGAGAGAGCATAAAACGCGAATCATGTTTCGTCCACTTCTCACAACTGAAAGACACTTTGAATTTTCATAAGCTTATCGCAAATATGGAGACTCCGGAAATTTTTAAAGAAAAGTTCAAATTTCCAGTGGAGCAAGGGCCTTAAGAAAAATAAGTTCCAATATGAGTAGCATTAGTGGCAGTCTACATTTCAAACATCACGTCGACATATTATATGGAATACCAATATCCTCATTTTGTCGTACCACTTTTATTCCAAGCTGTTACAGAAATAATTCTCATTGAAATGGCTTTCTTCTGAAGTTTTTTAGTAGCTTACTGTTACTACATACCGCAAAATAAAATTCTCATAAATCATCGATTTAAGAACGTAAGCATACAGTTTCCTTGCATATTATGCATGCTCACTTAATACACCTTACCATTACCATTTACCCAGTGACAATGTGCAATTTATGACGCTATTAAGCGAGCGGTGGTGCCTTTTTTGGAGGTGATATTTGATTAGATAATAATTCTTAATTTTATTGTCGAATTTAAGCATTATATTTCAATAGTAATTCTCCAGTCAGCTCAATTTTATATACCGCAAAAATATGTATGTAATGCGGGCGGTACGCCAGAAAGGCGAACGATTTTCCACTGCCATAATATAAGCGTTAGATTTAGCACTCTCTCAAAACGAAAGTTAGTAATTCAGCGTCAAGCGTTTCCTTCAAGAATACAAACCCGTCAATAATGCGACGCTGGAAAATTTATGCTAGGTTTGTTCTCGATTGTCGTGTGTCGCACTATTGACCATTTCTATTCAAAGTTTGCTTTTATAAATTTATAATTATGCCTATGTGCCAGTCCTAAGCTGGAGCGCTGTCAACTCGTATTCTTGATGTTGCTTTGCAAGCACAAATCTCTCATCTGCGACGAGAATAGTGCTCTGTTCATCGATTTGAAATTAGTTTGGAACGGAGATGAACAACAGCCTAATACAGTAGTAGGTAGGGTAGTCCTCTTTATATTGGACAACGAAGTGGAAAAATAAATCCGCAACAAATTTTTACTACTTTACCATCATGCGGATAACAAATCTCTCAGCTGTTAATAAATGAAAAGCTAAACACCAAAAGATACGCATCTACCCCGCACATACTATACGTACCCTGTATATAAAGTCGTGGCTTCCAAAAAACATGGATTTTTTACAGTGCACTGCACTGCTTGCACCCTCCTCTCCTACACTTTGTACGAATGTATGCATGCATGTTTGCATTCATTCAAGAATTTCCCCTTATTTTTATTCCCTACTTATTTTTTTCCTTTTGTTCGACAGCTATTTATGGGACAGGATCATTCATCTTCTGATGTAATCGGTTTTCTCCTCTCCTTTTCCTCCATTGACGGCTAAGGTTAGGAATGTTGTGGGTAGACTCATGACATGGCTACGACAATTGCTTTGCTTTTCACTTTGTTGTCGTTCCTCTCTTTGTCTCTCTATAATGAGGGACGAAGGAAATTGTGGCTCAGCTCCTCCAGCCAACTACAAGTCCAATAATATTTACTGCAATCCTGTCCGATCGGCAATCAACACAATGCCACAACTCCAACAACTGGGGGTGTGCACTGTGCAGCAAGGAAAAATAAAACGAAAGGGCCATTTCCATATGCTTGAAACTCCAAGTTAAGATACTTGAGTCGGAAGTATGGATATTCATCTCTACACTCGTATACCTACTTCGTTTGGAGTAGAAAAGCACTCAAGTGCATTTGGGTCGGCCGTCGACGTCGATCCAAGCCTTATCCTTATGCGCTTTGCATGTAGCTAAAAACTCTCGATTGGAAAAGTTGTTTGATTTCGCTTTTTCCATCACATCGGCCCTTTTGTATTCATGTGAGCATAGCTGTGTACTTTACAGCCCAGTGTTTCACATATTGTTTTTTCCTACTGGAGTATCCTCCTCTCTATTTACTACTCCAGAAAAGAATTACGTCCTTCTCCATATTATCAGATGTATTCCACTTTATCCTCCAATATGTAGAATAAGAGTTTGCCAGGAATTTCATTTTCAACCATCGCTAATGGTTGAAACTCGTGCTGTATTGGAACACGAGATGGGAGATCCAATCTGAAATCCGTTTTCCGATGCAGTAGAAAGAACAAAAATGAATTTACCTAGTTTGTTTACTGATTTGTTTTAAGGGGCTTGTTGGGAAGGAGTATGGACAATTTTGGTTTAGGTGGAAAAGCACTTACTCCAACTTCAATGGTAGTTTGCATCCGAACATAAAACTGAATATTATACTTTGTTATAAGTAGCATCACAACTCCTATCTTTCATCTAACTGCATACTGCTCATACCCAAGAATGAAATGAAACCAACCATTTCTGGCATCCGGTTTGGTTACTGTGAATATTACCATACAGCACATCACAACCATCGCGTTAATATCAATGAGCTCCTCTTTCATTTTTCTGGATTTCAGAAAATGTGTACTATGCGAAATTGTGAACCCATGTTGATGATATGCTCTTAATGCATGTAGTGTTACTAGTTTGTCGGATATTGAATACATATTTCATCTCGTTTAATGAGCTCAAATGGCAGATGGTCTTTGATTAAACTTGCGTTCAATCGAGTTTTTTTTTCATTTCATCCCGTCCTCAAGGGCCTAACCCTCTTTTCATATCTCTCTGGTTTTGTTCAATTTGCTCCGTCCTTGATTTATATTGTTGAGATATACTTATATAGCTTTGGCGATGGCAGTTATGGCTACCCTATTGTGAATGGATCCATATACGGTCATATTACATGATCGTCAATGCGACGTGCGTCCGCTCTCAAAATGAAGCATGCTGACACAGGATGCTTGAATGAGAGAGAATGGAAAATGGGCTATAAACATTTTAATGTGTTTTCTATGGGTTCCATTCTGTCTGGTGCAGTCATTGTCACAATTATGTTATTGTAGGATGATGTTAGAATAAAGTGATGTGAGAATGGCGAGGATGTTGTGTGACACACGTTGAAGTCAATTATGGTATGCTATAGGTACATCTCAAAGGTTGAGGATGATTGCTAATGGCTTCTGTTGTGATATTATTATGATGAATGAAAGATAATATGGCAGCAGTGCAGTGCAGTTTTTCTATACCAATGCATAATGTGTGAATATATTTGATATAAAGTACCGTTTATAAAGTACTTGATGAAACACTCGCTAGCATTAATCAAGCCCGTTTTACTTTGGGTACACTACACACTATTCATAAAAATGTATGTATTTGTCCGTAGTGAAGCCGCTGGATGTGCTGAGCATATTTAATTATAAAGTTTCTTTTTTAGCCATTAACGCTTTCCTTAGCCTTCATTTTTATTCAGAAGCAATTTGCCAGTGCACTTACTTTCTTTGCTTTTTCAAAGCCTTCCTCTTTGAGCTTGCTTGCCGCTGCGATTAGTCGTTTAACAAAGTACTTTCACTCTGCACACACAACGTCTTGATGAATTTGTGTTGCTGACATTAAAAAAGTTGAACTAATTTCCATCTTCTCTTTTTATCACTTTTTCTTATAGACGGAGCTCTCCCATAACCTGCAGCAACTGTCGGAAAAGGCGAAAACAGGAACGGAGTTCATCCAGAGATTGAAGAGTCAGACGGAGAAAGTCAATGTAAGTCCATTCATTCTTTCAGTCTATCTCATTACTTGTTCCTGATTGTTTTTCGAGTTTCCTCCAATACTACCATATTATTCTTCTGAATGAAGATGAAAGTTTCTTTGTTCCCTTTTCCATTCTCTCCTTTATTTGCTACTATTTTCCCTTTCTATTGTTCAATCAAGTCAAATACAGGGAATGTGTAATACAACGAACTGAGTGAGTGACTGAATGATATTTGATCCCATGAGCTTTTGTCCTCCCCTTTTCTTCATCCTTTTGTCTTAAAGTAGAAATAAGAAATGGTAGAAGCATTAAGGATAAGATTTGTTCTTCCACAAAGAATGGCCTCCAATAATATTGAGCATGTATGCCTTCTAAAAAGAGATCGAAGATCATGATCATGCTTCACTACGTTAGGTATATGTACGCACTCCCTTTCTCTGAGCATAAACGAAACGACTTGTCATGCAATCAAATACTTACATACTACCAACTGTACGACGTACGATTTAGATCCACGCGTTCGGAGTGTATTATTGGCTGAATAAATCCGATCTCAGGACGACTTCGTTTGGATTATTGAACATTCATATAGGCGGCGACGACGAGAAGAAGATGGATGAGATGATATAGAGGAAACTCAAGCCCAGCTTAATGAAACGGAATTGTATGAAGATTTAGATATAAAAGAAGGATAAAGAATTGCATATAACAGATTGCAGTTCCATAAGAAACTGACAATGGGGATAATGTAGAGAACATGAGGTTGGTTAGTAAACTTTGACAGATTCCAAGTAGGTTTTATTGGCAACAGCTAAACGTAGTTCCCAGGGACAGTATTTAGCCTTTCCGACTTGTCATTCTGATTTGTCGACTTCTAATCCTATTTCAAGCTAAAAAATCAGTGAATGCAATGCCCGTTGTCTGGTGAAAACTGCTTGCAAAGTATTAGCAAATGCTCAGTAAAAAATGATCAGAAATAATATGAACTATTTAACTGAAGAATGGCCACAAACATCATATTCTACAGAAAAGACGGCTTAACCGGATATTTATTTATGTAGTAAAGCATCAGGAAATAATCAGGCCCAACTAATACCACACCACATCAGTAATTTATTGTTCACACAAATCTCCAACCAGGAGCTATATTGCCAAGCTCCTTACGTTCTCAGAGAAAGAGTTTCCATGAAAAATCTCGCAACATCAATTTGTCAGCTTCAACAATGATGAACTTGTTGATCTTGGTGCGGATTTATCACAATACAAAAGTCATCTTTAATCATTCATCATCGAAGCTAGTAAATGTCAGACTGAGTCTGGTATCGCACCTCCGGCAAGACACCAAAGCCAGGGTAATATGTATGTGAATGACCAGAAGAGTGAAATGGAAATCAGTTTGGGTGTGCTATGTTACAGCAGTTCCTTCCTCAGTTTCTCCAGCCACTGAAACATATTGCATTCTGTGCTTCTCTCCTTCTTTGTAATATCGTGGACAAAGATGAAGTGCAAACATTTGTTTAATCCCATTGTCATTTCATTTTCCTGTCACCGAGACAAAGGATAGAATGTACAACACTGTTCATGTGTCTGTGAGGAAGCACCAAATATATACTTCGCAGTCTGCAGTAGCGTGTGGAAGTAACTGACTGGGAGACATTTATTCATGCCATGCCAAGGTGAAGTTTATTGCTATCATGTTACACAAGTCTTTCCGTCTTGTAATAAAGAGAAGAAACTTATCTACATCACAAAAACATCTGTTCAATTGTTCCTGAATCCCTACACAAACTCAATATTGATCAATTTCCCTGTTTCCACTAACGAGAATCCTAGGCAGACGAAGTCAGACTGGCTATTAGTGCATTTATTATCCCAGTCATTCATTACTCTAACTTTGCTTATCCACATCTAATAACTTGGCCTAGACCTTGGTTTTATGTTGGTGTGTGTACGACAACAAAGAAAGAGAAAGCCAATGTCGATAGAGAAACAATGGTAAAGTTATTATCAGAAATGCTGTTAGGCTGTCAACTGCTGGTCTGAGAAAATGAAAAAAATATACATACATGCTCACGGGATATAACCTACTACAAGTAAAGGAACTTGGGGAAGCAATCACTCAACCATTTTTGGTTTTTTATGGTCTATTTGTGTGTGGCTTATTTTATAATAGCAAGTGTAGTAGCAATCCACAATCTGTCAGTGTTCATCGGGAACGCATTATATTCTATTCACAAGAGAGTGGTCGATGTCAATATGTGTGAACAACATAGCCACAATGTATTATATTAGTTGAAGGTGAATGAATTACAACGTTATGGACAGGCGTATACGCATTCGCAGAGTGACAGGAAGACCAGAAGTTCATGCCACTAAGCAATCATCGGTAATTATTTTATCGGATGGTAGTGACACTCCGTCTGGAAGTAATTTGCTTGTAATGGTCTCAAAGGCAGACAGGCTGGTAGGGCGGCACGTTCTACAAAACGAGCAAGTTGTCATCGATGGGCTTTATGGAGTGTCAGAGAACATATCGACTTGGTTTTACTTTTCTGGCTTTGCTCACTACTGAGTCCCAAGCTGCCAAACTCTCGGCATACATATGATCATGGCATGGCACTCATTTTATATTGTCTATATCTCACTTTTCCAAAAGGCTTTTTACAGTGAGTGGTCTCTTGTGATTCAACGACTGAAGTTGAAGGCTTTATAATAATATTACTGATAGTTATATGGCATTGCACGTGGTCTTATCTTTAAACTTCAGGAGTGGAAGAGCCGAAACGTTCCTGTAGTTTGTAAGAAGAAGAAAGTGTAATGTGGGAGTACTAACTGCCAATGCACTATCCGAAACGCATTTTTATATCTCATTCTTGTGTTGCTGGCTTCATGCAGATATCTATCGATTCAGGGATTTTGAGCATGAAAAATTGTTCTGAAGAAGAACTTAAGCGTAGAAAGCCTGATGATATTGATATAGTAGAAATAAGTAATATGCTTCATACAATGCCACATGAAAAGTTCGTTCCTGCTCACGACTTGACTCCTTATGCAATGCGTCGACCATAACTTGAGGAATTTCATTTGGGTGAAGAAAAAAACGCATTTCTTGTACATTTTTATGATACCTTCTTCAACCAATATTGATGTACGTTATAGAGCCAAGACGAGACATGCATGTGTGTGTGCTTTTGCTGCAGCATAGCAACTTTTTTCAAACAACTAAAGACAAAATACTATCAACATAGAATCCGTCTACTTGTACTAGGAATTTCTCTTTCACTGGCTACACAAGTATTTCTGACAATGTCATGAAGATACTGTATTACACACTGTATAGATGCTTGGTTGGCTCGCTTTTGGAGTGCTCTAGCAAAAGGCAGGGAGGAACACGGTCTCTCAATGTGATTAATTTGAAATTTGTCAACCATTAATCTCTTCAGAGAAAAAGAGAAGAGAAAGTTTACTTTCAAACACAAGGACGCCACGCAGCCCACTAGAAACTAGAAAATTGTGCGTTGTTTGTTGAACTTCAAAAAACGGGAAGCAGAGCGACGGAGGCTGGTGGTGGTAGTGGCTACCAAAAAGAAGGAAACAATAATACTTCAGATGCGGTAGTGGTGAAAAGTGTATGGAGTATAAAAGCACACATGACACACGCACTTCGTCTTCTCCTCTCAAAAAATCCACCGTGTACAAAATGAAAAGTGAAAAGGCAAGTTTGAAACAGGAACCATGGATGTATGATCACGGACACGACAAGCTACTAAAAATCTGTAACAAGGTATTCTATAAACAGAGTGGTGGTCGATGACAGAGTCTAAATAATATGTACATCTATGCACTGTTTGGAAAATGTCTATCAAAGAGATACGGAAGAGGAATGGAATATACAAGGAAAACCCAAAGTTTGCCGACCCCTCCTTCGACTGGAATGTGCGTTCGTTTTTGTTGTATATTGTCGATACATCATGGTAGTAATGAATCTACATAGCATAACCTGTGTCGCTCATTCATTCAATTTATTCTTGTTCCTGGGTTCTGTTTACGTTTCGTTTCCCTTCTTCCTTGTCTCCTGCGTTGCACACACGTCTTCCCTTTTGTGCATGCATCGTAGTATCGTGCTGCAATGTCAGGACATCCTGGTTGGTGTTGATCGCTAGCACAATAATAATGTGAGCATCACATCAGTTCAGTGAAGGTATTCATTTCGGAGATTCACCAAGTTTGACAAAATGTGGTTTCCGTTTCAACTCCCCTTTGATCTTCTTCAGGAAGCAATTACTCCAAAGGATTCAACAGCTCCCATGTGAACCTTTCCTTCGTTTTAAATCTTTCATCTGGTTATTCCACTATTTGAAGAAAAGGGTGGAGTGGATACTAAAAACAGTAAAAGAACAGACGAGGGAGTTTATGACTTGCTATTGTACTTTTGTGTAGCCCTTTTGCACTTTCATCAAAACACATTTAGCCTTTACCACCTTCCATTGCGAAAGGTCATTTTGATTTAGTGGGTGGTAGATGAACGTTGGAAATATTACCTCTGAATATTTATCCCAAGAACAATTTATTTATGGTCTAGTACATTCCCAAGTATGAAAGACGGCGAGAGACTTAAATTTGTTAAACACCGGCATATATCTTGATTATGTTGATGTAGTGCTTTACTGGCTACACGTAATTCATTTCGTTTTTATAGCTTGGGAATGAGCAAGCCAAGAAAGCATTTCTCTCAAAAATTTGTCCCAAATTCCAATGGTGAATTCCCCTACCAAATCATTCATTAGCAGCGAATAAAATATGAAAGTGTGTGTCCAGAGAAAGCTAATGGACATTCATATTCATGATGGGAATTTAGAAAGGGAGGGAATTCTCAGAGGAAAGCTGCCACTGGTCATAATTTGTACGCAGCACATAATATAGAAAGTAATGCAGATTCCTTAAGAGAAATATTATATGCTTGATTATTATGTAACTTCAGAAATTTAAATGAGTATATTCCACTCGTATCTACCCAAATCCATAATATCATGCAATTCATGTCAAAGCCTATAAAGGTTATATGCTCACGACAGCGATAACAATCGCTCTCATGCAATCAATCACTCACGCACACAATAAACTTGTGTTTTGGCACAGAAACGGAGCCACGCTCTAGCTTCACGGATGTGGAATAATGAAGAGCATTGTGTTTTGTGTATCATGAAGCTAGAAGTGAGGCAATTCTCAGAGTCCCATAAGAAAAGACTTTGGTTTGAATACATGCATGCAAACACACGCCTTTCTCTACCGTGCGTGTGCAGTGACTGTTGTGCAAGCAGGTGAAATTGCTACCTTCAGTTCTCTCTCATCTCCCTGCTTTTGACTTTCATTGCAGCAATTCCCATACACTCAGCCCATTTGAAAGAGAAAAGTGTGGAGGTATGTATGTGAAAGTAAAAGTTGTTTTCTCTTGTTATAACGTCGCACCTTAATGTGCTATATTTTCACTGCACACATGTAAAAAGGTTTATTATGGTAAAATGATACCCTTTTCAACCTATGCAGCAAAATATTGTGAAAGTCCAATAATCATCATCTAGACTACATGTATATTGCAATGTAATCATTACACCATACACACACTTCACAGTTAGTGCTAGCTTGCAACTACCATTCTCACATAATTTTATTGTACACATGTGTACATAATGTGTATATAATGCTATCAAACCATGCGTGCGTGGGAATTCCAGTGATGGTTTCCAGATGTAAAATCCCGAGACTGTCGGCAGGTTACAGTTTACTGCATTTGAAACGAAAACGCGTCGTGAGATTAGAAATTGGTGTTGATAAACTTAGGTATACACATATATATGCTGTTTGTGCACAGAGCATGGTCGATGGAATGATTATTGTGCGAGAGTTCTAGTTTTCCATTGGGAAAAAATAGTGATAAGCACATGTTATTATGTTATACTCCAGCAAAATACAAATGAATGCATGCATATCAGGTAGTGCTTACAAGGCTATTTACATTCATGCAAGTATAAGGCTATTTCGAAATCATGCTTGCCCAGGGAGAAAGTTCATAACAATAGGATTGAAATTCTAGCATCACAAGTTTGTAGAGTTGAGTCGATGCGTTCTATTATATTCGAAACAAAGGTCTGTCCAATGCAGGTGAAACCTTAGGACAACGACGACGAGTAACAACAACGCACTGGGATTAACTTCGAGCTTGTACTTGAAATGTTGAAAACTTTTCCTAGGTTTACAAGTTTCTCGGGTGGTGCAACTGCGTCCACCTTTTTATGTCTTTGAAGGAAAAAAATGCGAGCAAATATGGTCTTCTAGTCTAGACGTTGCACGTATAGTAATGTGAACTTCAACATCGGGAACGTACTTTTTTAGGTATTTGGAAAGACATTGTTTTCGTTAATGGAGAGGTCGATATACTTTTATGAACCATTGATGTATAATATATTTTTGTCTTGGAAGGCTAGGTAAAGTATATTTGTGTGTGTGTGAGTAATCAAGTTAACATTTTATCAACTTTTTACCCACATATTACACATACACGCGTCTTTTACCATTCTCACTTGACACAGTAATGGTTTAGATTACACGAAGATACTCAATAGCCCAACTACAACTAATGCCATTACAAGTTTATGGGTTCGTTAGCGTAGCGTAACTTTTTTGCAGATTTTATGAATAATACACAATGTCTTTGCTACTATCATAACTGAAACGCTTAATATTTCATATCATTTGGGCTCACTTGTTTTGTATGTTACTCTTGTGCATTGTGAATGACTATTAGCAGTAGGGAACGCCGAAAGCATTCGCTAGAATATTATATCTTATACTCAAATTGTTTGAAGGCTTTATGCAAAACCAGGAAAAAGTAATATTCATTCACCACTACTTTAACTAGCCTTATCAACTTTTTATGATATTTTTTGTAAAGAAAGATATCGCTATATCGCTCCAACACCAATATTACAACATTCATGTATGTACAACAGAATGAAGAAGGGAAGTATCTTTGCGACACATTTTTATTCTAACATGTATGCAGTACGATATTGTTCCAGTAACCGCACATATGCATGTAATCGTTTAGGACATTATTACAATGAAAGTTGAGAAAAGTAATGACGGAACATTTTTTTTGCCTTTACTAGCATATTATGCTCAAAAGCTGGGCCATGTGTGTGTTGTGAATTTGTAAGAAAATAGAAAGTATAGCTATAGGCTCTTGGTTGGTGGTCAAAGTGAAAGTGTCTTTTACTAGGATTGATCATAGGTTGCTCGCCTCTGGCTGCCAAAATAACATGACAGCTTTTGCTTCGCCAAAGAGCCAACACACTTATATAAAAGAAACCAAACCACACAATGTGCTGCTCATTTCTTTTTTATTGTATTGATATATCCACCATGAGAAAGAATGTTAAGTAACTACCCTTGTTGTCGTTTTTTTCATGCACCTATTGCCATTATTAGATATTGTAATGTTACGCCCTTTAACAGTAAAATAGATTACGCAAAAATGTAGCCACCGAGCAGACCAAACCCTACCAGTCATGTATAAAAATGCTAGTTGACAATAAATAATGAAATCTGAAACACACTATAGTATACAACTAGTTTTAAATGAATACTTGCTTCGACGCTAATCTCAAGTTAAAGGCAACCCATGAACTTTTTTCTCTCTAGTAACATGATAATGATAGTAAAAAAAATCTTAAAAGGGGAAAAATATATTTCATATTTCTCTTTGAGCGCGTGTCGTGTGTCTCTGACTAGTTCAGGAAGTTCCACATGTTTCGTGGTTGGGTCACAACAGATTTGAAATCACAACTTCCTCTTATGACTTTCTTCGACTAATGTACTGTGTTTGCTACTGCTCGTAGGTCTCGTGTCGTTCATTTCGCTCCTTTTATCTGGGTAATCTTGCAATGTGCTCTGCTGTAATGCAAAGAATCAAGTATTCTATTACTCAGGAGAAAATAAGCAGAAGAAAACTTGAGAGCCATGTCTTGCAGAGATAATATATCAGAGGAGGAAGAGCACGCAGAAATTCCACCAAGATACATTTCAAAGAATATTGCATGTAGAAATTTTTGCGTACTGTGATGCTTCCAATGCTCTGGACTCTCGAATAACGCTCTTTTCATTCCTTTTAGGTTACAAATACATGCTATATCTGTTCATCTTCTTTTTTCATAATATTACCCGCAAAAAGGAGCAAATACAAGAGTCCATACATTGTTGATCACAAAAATAAGAAAAAGTGCGTAAAGAAGGAAGAAAAAATGTGAAAGAGCAGCACTGGAAATAGAAAAGGAGACGAGTTGAGTGAGTGAGTGAAGCATGAGGTCTGTTAGCTTTTATGGGCTTGTGTGGTTTCCTTTTGCATTCCCTTTATTACTCCCTTTTGCTTTAGCCAAGGTTTGTTATCTTCAATGTGATTTCTTTTTGCTTTTTTCTCGGTCGTTTCCTTTGCTAGTGTGCTCGCATGCATATATGAAATCGAGAGTCTCTTTTAAAGGAAGAATGAAAGAACGAACGGACGGAATAGTGAATCGCGTACAGCTATGCTTTATCTAACCTTCTCTCTTCTTCACTTCAATATAATCTTAAACTTTCCCCTGAAGACGAGAAACAGCCCTGGCCGTGGCAATGACACTTTTCTAGCATTGCATTTCACTATGTTTTTCTCTTGAGATGCTCTGGCTTCTTCTTCCTTTGAAACCGGCAAACTAAGGAGAATAGAATATATAATATTGTTCTGTGATATTGAGCACATATATATGTAGCCAACCCTGTTTATGCCAACTTTTATAGTGAACTCTTATGGCTAGCTAAATGTATGTACGACATTTATATAACAGAAGAATGACACAAACCACTCGAGATTTTGTTGGCTCTTTCTGTCGATGTCTTTGTGATTGTGCTGGACTGTACTAATGCGTAACTCCCTTGTGTATCCCCAAACGCATTATTTCTTTTTAGCTGAATTCTTATTCAAAACTTGAAGGACTTCTCTAGCAAAAGTTTCTCTGTAGTACTCTACTATTACCTGTGTAATTACAGTTTGAATAGCAGTTGTAAATGTTCCACTGCTTATCTATACAACCAACCAGAGAAACGCCACAAACTTTAAGCACATATATTTACAGATACACACACGCGTTTCTGCTCCCAGCAAAGTTATCTCATCTCGGGTCTTTAAGAATACAATAAAATTCAGAGTAAAGAACAAATTTTCTTTAAAATTTTAACGTTTAACTTTTTCCGAGGAAAATACGTCTAACCACTTTCTCCTTCGCCGAATCCACTAGACATGATTTTATCTATGAAAGCCGTTTCATCTTCATATCTCAGGGGATTCATTGTACTTTTACTGACTAGTTACACTATGCCGCATTGTATTCAACCAAGAGATAGTTATTTCACCCCTGCTTTTCTAAAAGGCACACACTGTGTTGTCTGAAGTGCGTAAGATAGTTTACGCACATATCCTCGGGAAAAGAAGATGCCTAGCTCTACCCCTCACCCTACATCAATATTGTTTCTTTTCCATTTTGCTGCCAGCGGCAATACACAAGAAACTTTTATTTTACCTCCTTTACGAATATTAGAGGTCATTCAAAATCTTGATCTTAGCAAGCATATCCATGTTGAAGTTAACCTTGGGAGAAAATGTTTCCAAAAATAGTCGTGATCTGAATACATTTCTCAGAATCCAAGATTAGTCAAAATCCGAAAGGGAAGGATTTCGGGAGCTATATTATTTTCTTGTGCGTTTTCTTTTTCGATACAAGCTATTTTTTCTTCATACGTTATGACAGTAAGAATTCTTTATCCCCTATTCAATGTAAAATATACCATTTTTCTTGGTGCTCCCTGGCTGCACACATCATGCATTTACCGAAAATACACTACTGCTTCTATGCAAAATGTAGCATCGTTTGTATCTTGTGTGTATATGTTTACTTACATGTACCTGTGGCTGCATTAAACTTAAATAATATGCAGACGAATAAATTCCAGACGCATACCATAACCCTATAGTGGATCGAGCACTATCATAGCAAACTAGAAATGAGTTTATTCAAGACGAGGGAAAAGGATCAAGACCTAGGGATTTTTGCCAGAATTGTTTTTCAAGCGAAAGGCTTAGCCTTGCCTATTGTAAATTGCAGATGCATTTACTGTCATGGTGCAAGCCTTTTCCTTTTCGCATTGCACGCACTACCACCAACCCAGAATGAATCGGTAATGTAAGTTGTGTTGCTCCGCTATCATGCCTCGGCTTGCTTTGCTCCTTTCCTATTGACATTGACATTGGAAGAAAGGTTTTTGTTTGTTGAAAGAAAGAGGCAAGCCGACGTCTCTTCAGCTCAGGGCTAGGATTCATAACATCCTTTGATTGTAAATCCTAAAAGGAAAATAAGCAAGAATTTGAAATGATGATGATAGGATGCGAACATGCACGCACTCCTACTACATGCATGTACCATACTATAATATCAGAAGAATGTGTACGGCAGATTGTCGTAAATAAAAACAAAAAACTATATTACATATATGTGAACAAGCAAGCTAAATGAACATGTACATGAAATGATATGTTGACAACAGAAATATATGAATGCATTTCTACAAGTCCCAGCCTCGTTTTTCGTATTATTTTCTATTGCTCAACTTTTGCATAACTTTAAACTTTCTTTCCCATATTTTCGCCCTCGGTCATGACTCGATTTACCCTTTTTCAGTGTCTGGGGAATCAAAATCAACAACGCAACTACTCAAATATTTTTCGGGGAATGGTAGACAAGTGTTTAGGAGGAAACGTAGGCTGCCAACATGCTGAGCGACAGTTTGTAATGCGTCTATATATTCCATTTTATATGTACCTATATAGTACATGTGTGTTTGAGTATGATGATGCATCTACGGCACCACGTCGTCGTTTTTCCAAAATGAAATTTTCATAAATGACATCGTTATCAAAATCTCCTTTGTTGTAAGTTGTAAATGCATTTCCCATTTTCTATCCGTCTCCCTGCCCCACAATACCGCTTTGGAGTTGGTTGGTTGTAGCCTGTCTTTGTCGAAAATAACAGTTATTGTTACTACATTCACCCGCCTGTACGACAATGTCAAAATACGAAATAATGCAGGTCTGAAAACATTACTCTTTGACTGATTTTATGTACGTGCGTAAGCTCGAGATTTAGCTCAATCCAGTCAGTTAGTCTTTATGTACGTAACATAGGTATCCCCAGTTCAATCTCTCTTTTCTTCCCCAACATCGTTTAAGAACCCATCACATCAATACGAAATGAACAGCACACGCCACACAGGCATCTCAAGCTGAGCGCATTTTCAAACGTAGAATCTGACATGCTTTCACATACCATGTTCCCGTTCCATTAGTTTTTAAATTTATTTTGAACTGGGTAAAAAAAACTCAGTGATTCCAAAGTTGGTTCATGTGTCAAGCTTGTCTCTGCTAACCGAAGTGTATGGAGCAAACCGAAGAGTGCGTAAGAAGTAGTAAGTAAACGCCGGGCACCCACCCAACTACATTTTCCATTTTTTGAGTAAAGGCTACATTCATGTCATGCCGAATCAACGCACAGGAAGGTACATGCATATGCTCCGGAGGTCTTTAGGGAAAGTAACAGTTTTTCCGTCTGAAACTATCAAATCTAGTTACTTGTCAGATTTTCGGTGTTCCTTCCTGGTATGGTTCTCCAAAATTACAGTCGAATATGATTGCACGGAATATGTATGAACCCATGAAAAAAGCTGAAGTAGAAAAAAATAATGTCGCCGTAGATTCAACTCTTTTACGGTGGATCACTTGGGTGAGGCTAAGTTTAGCTGAAAACAAACTCTCAAGAATTTTTTCCTCGAGTAAATCCTAGCAAAAACAATTTACTGTAAAGTACAAAAGTAGTACAATTGTATACAAAAAAGCGTTCAAAACGTTTTTCGAAATGACTTAAGTGTAAAAGTGCGTGAGTGTGATGGTGGTGTGGTGTGGTACACTCTGGTCTGGTGGGTTATACTTTTTTTAAGTTGGTTCTTAGAAAAAAGTTCGGCTCGATGAATTTTAAGAATGTATGTAAGTTTTGGGAAATGTATATATGGCATAACCAAGGAACAGAGTAGAAGGAATAATCTATTAGAGAAAGTTAGGAAACAACTTAAAATGTTTTTCCATGATGCATACATATATATACATCCTTTAAGCACATTTTTGGCAAGTAAATGTGCAGATATGTGTATAAAGCGTATTAAGAGAATTGATATCATAATATAGTCGGCTCATTCTTCACTCCATGTATTTTGAGGCAATAAATGTGTGCTTTCAAGCAAAATGAAAAGTATTATATGATAATGTGCGATACTATTTGACTACAACTATGACTCTTCCTCTGTGAGTGAGCATTATCCAAAAGGAAAATGATTTTGTCTCCCCCACACACACAAAGATTCGAATGTGCTGTACATTTGTGTACGGGAGTGAACATAAGCCGAAAGAGAGAGAGAAGCGACAGAGAGTAAGAAAAAGAACTGGTAACGAAGAGGAAAAGTTGTCTTTTCGGTGAGCTTTCTTTTCCTTTCTCTTGTTTCCACTTACTTCCTCTGCTGACAAAAAAAATGCTTTCCACCAAAAGAAGAAACAATACGGAAGCCTGTAGGCCTTTCCTCTTCTACTACCGCAGCACTGATTTCTCTTCTTTTCTTGAAGAAAAATACGCACATCCTTTGCTGTTGAGAAATGAGAGGAAATTCGTGTTATACACATAACTTACTGTTTTGCATAAAATGTCGTCCCCATAGCCTGCTTGGTTCAGCTAGAAATTTCAAGATATTCCTAGTCTAAAAATAATCATGGGTATGAGCTTCAACAAATGTTTTATGTGTATAATATGTGTAAAACATAGACATCCAAAACTTTATTTAAATTTCAATTTCCGCTTACAAAAATGCTAATCCAAAATTTACGGGTTTCACATACATTTCATGTGTCTATTTATATGTACAACTCATAAACCTACATACATAACATAAAGTTTACATAGATAGATTGTATGACTTTATGTTATGGATCGTACTCTATCAATGTATACTATCAATAATATGTGGTAGCTTGGAACTAGTAGATCATGAATGAAAACAGTATGCAACACTTGCTTGTATGGAGCACACACAATTTTTTTACTTTATGAAAAGTCCAAAATCAGCCCTGTCTTGGCCAAAAATAGAAGCAAGTATCACTACCCAAGTGAAAGCAAAGCACGTAGTTGTAAATTCAGTGGAATTTTCTAGCTCACGTCTTACCACACCGAACTGAAACAACTCAAATTTTGCAAGTATAATGGAAAACTGAACAGCATCAATGACAGAGGTGAAGAGAAAGTGAGAGTCAAATTATTGCAAAAACCTCATTCTGTTTACTTTACTGGAAACTGTCATAGGAAAAATATGGAATACCTACACGTGATAATAAAATAGGTAGATATGTGTTACATTACACAGTGATTTATCCCATTTGATAATAAATTTGACGTTCATAGTATCTTGCATCAAAGTATGATAAAGTTATGATCTCTCAAAAGATACGATGATATAGTAATTCAAATTTTGAGGATAGGCCATTGAAGTTGAGTATTTGTATGAATGTAAAACTATCATGGGAAATGGTTCTTTGAATTTACTCAAAGAACCATCCTGATTCGTTTCATATCCAAATGGAAACTGATTGTAGCACAACCGCAAAACCTGGGAGATCACATTTTGCTGGATACTGTTGCTTCTCTTTGCGTTCGATACATGGCACGTTTCATTTAAAGAGAAAGTTGAAAGAGGATTTCCAGTTAGACTCTGACGATGAGTCGAATGCACGATGCATCGTTCCTGGTTCCAATATTACTAGGCTCGAATTTAACATTTGTGGTTTCTACCTTTCACTGTATACTGTCACTATGTCCATCTTTCTACAATTCAGTTTATGAATCCAATATCCTTCTGCTCACAAACCGCACTCTTTGATTGAATGGGAGAATGTTATGAGATTACATGAGTATCTTACCCAATGGAATGAACTGCCGGAAGATCCATTCTGTAATTCCAATCATTCACTGTCATGTGTGTTGGCTAGAATATTAAATGCCATATCATGGGCACCTCATTTCATACCGCTGCCTATTATCCAGTTGTTTAGATGATGGTGAGTCATGATTACATTTTTGTTAACATCATTCGGTAAAAAAATAGCCATCAAAGTACGAAACTTTAGCTGTAAATAACAAAATGTACTCGTAGTTTTGTATAAATACAACCTGCTGCCTTCAAATGTAGTAGTGAATATGGACTATTCTGTGAGCAACTTTGAAGAAGTATATATGTGTACAACTACTTAAAAAATCGATTTCAACCACTACTTATTTATTTGCTTAATATATTTCACTGCACTATTTTATCAACAACTCTCAACTTTCATTTTATTGTCATTTTTCAGGATAACTGTACTTCAATGGAGGGCTTGGTGACAACTCAAGTAGATGCAATTATAGCTGCACTTCAACAAAGGAAAGAGGAGCTTATAACGTATATCCGAAGGGAGAAGGACTACAAACTCAGATCTCTAAAGGCTGAAGTTTCCAGCTTGACACACAGACTTCAACAAACAACCGCTTTGATTCACTTCTGCATTGAGGCGTTAAAAGAAACAGACCCATCCGCTTATTTACAGGTGAGGTGCTCATTAAATACGCATTTTCTCTTCCGAAAATACTTCAACCAACATAAACTTTGTCAAAAAACAAATACAGGGAAGACCTATAGCCAACCTAGCCACCGCGAAAATACGCTCGAAAGAAAGTTATGCACAGTTAGACCGTCTCCATCTCCATTTTATTTTTCAGAGAAAGAAAATGTGGTAAAATTGTTGGTTTTGTCCATAGGGGCTTTTTCCTTTCATTTGCTTTCATTTCAGACATTTACTACCTATACCGCAGTGCGGATTCTATGCTTATAAATATATGTTTGTTCACATGTTCGTTGAAGAGTAGAGACTTTTCTCCGAGCTGAGATTTTTTGTAGCGACGAGTTAAGCTGAAAATGGTGTGAGTGACAGGAGTGAAAGTACACAGCACATTATACTGCGAACTCATTCAAGTCTTACCTGGAGGAAGCCTCTATGTGTAAAAGTCCTCAAAATGAAATATAATGACGCATTCCTAGAAAAACTTCTTGGTAAGTGAAGCAACAGCATCTTCCCACAAAATGTCAACGAGCAATGAAGAAGATAAAATGTCTGGAATGGGTTTTAGTGGTAGACTATGAAAGCCTTATTATGAATGTTTTGGCTTGGTTCCTTCGTAATAGATATCCACAGTTATAATCAAAGCAAAAATATGCCTATAGCGTTGTGCTCTAAATTAGCTATTCACTTTGAAAGCGAAACTTTGTAATTTAATATTTCGTTGAAGAGGTTATATTACACTTTCTCCGTAAATATTTTTCATTCATTAATTATGCCCGTTTTCCATCAAATTCAAGTTGTTTGTATAAAACCCAGAGAAAATTAGCATGTGACGTGGTTTCTTTGATTTTAAAAACAGATTGGTTCACTGCTCCTTGCAAGGGTGGCACATTTGGAAGTTGCCTGGGCATGTGATGATGACTCTGCGAGTTCAACTGATGGGTCCGCAATACAAATATCCCCTGGCAGAACAAGAAGTTCCGTTTCATCTGCATCTAGTATTACCGGCGGCTATAATTCCGCTCTATTCAATCCTGATTTTGACCTGACGCTGGATGACAGGAGTGTGCTGGCAGCGATTCGTCAACTAAATTTTATCCAGATGAAACGTAAGTTGCAAATTAAATGATTTGTGAAATGAGTTTGTGTAAATGAAACGTATAAGCTATTAAGATGTGTATCGCATAATTGTTGTTAAAAGCGAATTACATATAAGTAAATATAAATGTTATAAACAGCTATCTCAGTAATGAAAAGTGAGGTCATTCCACCGAGATTACTTTTCAGACATGCCTACCTACCTACTTATGAATAGAAAACACTACTCAACCGTTTGAGCTGACCGTTGTTAAAAGAAGGAAATGAAATTATAACCAAACTTGCACTATTTTTCATTCCAATGGAATTGTATTGTATTGTTGCACTGCGTACTCCCTACTTTATGCTGTAAACAAATTATTCTAACACCCACGAACCGCATGCATATATATATCTTTTCTTTACAGAATCTCTGCGGTAAATTTACAGATTTCAAGACTTGCTTAATGTAATAATTTACATAAATATGCATACACGAACTTATCATGAGGCACGTAATTGTGTTTTCCTTAGGCTTAGGCAAAACATTGCTTTCTTCTTGTAGAATAACCGTTTGTACGACTACCGTGTTTCTCCCGTAGTTGAATGCGTGAGAGCCACATGCTGTGATAAAGTCTGTGTCTACTTTTCTGAAATGGCTGTTACTCCAAGATAAAGTTGTTAACACCAAACATGTCTGGTTTTCCGACAGAAATCTTGTAGAAAGTAATAGATATCTTCATCGTTTTTCTCATCTTGTTTAAGTCAGCAGTTATAAGTATATAATTGCATACATTCATAAAGAGCACATTATGTTAATATACCTCAAGTTCTGGTATGCCATACGCCGTCTCAAAGGTCTTTCTTAGCATGATACTAACGAGAAATGTCGAAGTGTGCATGCATACAACAGTGTTCTTAGCGTTAGTTAGTTAAGTAGTACTAGTCAGAGGACGCAATATTATTAATTTTACTCGTTTCCCCTCCACCAACTACAGCGAGTCATTTGATGGCATCGCATGATTTCACCTTGTTCTCTCTCTACGCATTCGGCTGACTAATTGATTTGCCTAAGATAACCACACAAAATTTTACCAAGAAGCTTTTGGTCTGCTAAGACCAAGACCTGAGACAAGAAGGAGATCGAGGCGAAACAAAAAGGAGGAACAAGCATGTCGGCTTTATTACCTCAAAGACTTTTGCTACTCTTCACAAAACCTGGATGTTTTTAAGCTGCTGTAGTTGTTCTCGGGAGAAAGCAATTACGAACCCTACACGCATCTACTAAGTACAAACAGGTTGGAAATGTTAACTGCTATTAGTTTGTGGCAACTGTGTTACAAACATGAGAAAAATTATATAGGTACATGAGGAGCGTAGTAATTTGAATCATGAGCAAAGTCAGCATTTTAGAAAATAACATTAGACACTATAAACATGCTTAGAAACTGGTGGAAATGCCGCAACATAACAGTTCTAGTTCTACTGAACCGTGTAGGTAGAGAGAGCGTATTGCAGATCCTGGAAAAAAGATTCACTGTTTGTGGTACCCCGTTTTTATTTATGTTTCACATAAACGTGTAACCAGCCTTCGGGCGCATGATTAAGATACAATTTTGTTACGAGTCAAATTGAAATTGTGTGAATTCTGCGAGTCTGAACTTACATGAGTTCACTAGTAACACCAACACCCGTAACGTAACGGAGACAGCTGGATTTTATTTTTTAGTTTCCCTAAAAGTTAAAAAATATTTTGTGTACCCGAAATATTTGTACGTATGTTTTGATACTGACTATGAATCATGTTAATCACTCGCTATTTTTGTGTATTTTAATAATTAAAGCGGCAAAGGATGGAGAGGAGCGAAAACCAGCAGGTAGCCAACAAATCATTACTAATTTTCAATTCTTCAGCTCGCTAATCCCGCATGTTACAGCTTAATTGCTTTGATTTCAGCTACTGCTTACTGCTACAGTGATTTTGTTGTTGTGCGTGCTTTCTTACCTGAATGGACGTTTTAACTTGGGATTTTACTCAGGTACTCTTAACTTGCGTTACGATGTCTTTTGTTTGCTTAGTTCAATTGATTTCTTTGTTAAAACTGCGTGTGTTTTGAGAGATTTTGTGTAAGCTTTTGTACCAAAATCTGAAACTACAATGGCTTATTACATTGCTACTCACTCTTAATGGATCTCGAGGACTGGCCGACCATTTTTAATTTGATTACCTGGAGATTGTTTGGATTACGAATTGACTGTTTAAGAATCTGAGGAGCATCGAATGAAAATTAATGAAAGTCTTCTACATCCAACTGCTAAGCTTTCTAATAGCCCCAAGAGCCTAAGAAATGGCATCTGCTTCTTTCTCCCAAACACTTAAGCACACAAAATTCTAAGCTTTCAATGGTACGTCGTTGTTCTAAATGACGCACACACATTCTGTCTGTGTATACCTACCTACTTCGGGAACTCGTTATGAATGAAAAATTAAGGAAAATCAGTTCGTTGGAAATGACGGCAATTTTTTACTGTCTCTCTTTGCACAGCATTGGAATAAAGATTTGCGATAATTTGTTCACTCAACATTCAAAGTGACTCTTGTTCAGACGGCCCACTCTAAACCAACGACAGGCACATTGAATTTCGAACGAAGCAAGGAATTCTTTGCTAAATTTAGAATGACAATCAACGACTTAATTATCACGTTGCAGCATTGATAAAAAATGGAGATTCTTGATCAGAACAAGAGGAGTTGGAACTGTGTGTGATGAACAAAAAGTCAAGTTGACAGCTAATTACAAGCTTCATCAGTTTTGTGCGTGAGTTGGTAACTGTGCACCCTCAACAAGCTTTTCAGAAGATGGGAGGAGGGGCTGTCAGGGCTAATTGAATGATTTTAAATCTTCGCATGCCAAATGTAATAGATTGATGGTTCCAATGGGAGATCTCTCTGGTGAAACAAAAATGTAGAAAACAGGAAAGATGTGTTGAGGCTCATTTTCGTTTGTAACATGTATATTACACACCAATGTTAGTATCATCATCAGGGTAGGGTGTTTTCATCACGATTATTATCTTACTTGTGTTATATTCATTGGAACATTTTTTTTGCTAAACTGAGTGAGTGAGGAAAATGCAGTGACAAAATGCAGGAAGTCGCTTGTGAAGTAAGAGGAAAGAAGTAAATCTGAATAATATCTTTTACAGGTTCATTTGCATAATTTATTGCCATCCAAAAGTCTGCATATCTTCTCTATATTGTGCATTTATGCTTATCTGAGTGTGTGTATCTGACTGGGAGAGGAGTCAAAATGGATTTTAATAATTCAAAAGCGAGCACTTACACTACACTCCAAAAAGTGGAATGGAGAGGGGATGATGTTTCATGGCCATGAAATATGCTAACTTTGCCTTGGAACAGAAATCTGTTCGTCTATATCAGCCAAGGCAAAACAACAGAGAGTTCTCTTCACTCTTCCCACTCTTACATTTATAATGCAGCTATCCATACACCATAACCATATTTCTGCTCCTACAACATTTCTCCACTTTTAGAAATTTAGTTATAATCATATCATCCTGACTGAGATTGTGAGAGATATGAATGTTTTTGAAAATAAAAGCATTTCACCAAACATTAAACTCTTTCCAGTTCCAGCCAGACAGCTACAAACGTACGAAGGATACGATAACTAGTCTAGGTCTTGCTAAACGTTGGGTGCCAAAAGCAGAAACTTTTCGTGAATTGGTTTCCTGTTGTTGCCTAAACTTGTCTCTGAATCTGTTGATTTCCATGTATAATTATTTTCATATAGAAAGGGCAAAAGAGGATGCCAGCAACAGCTAGGAAAATTATGAATAATTAGCGCACAAACAAACTACAGAGTTCCGCCTATTTGTGTAGATGTGCGAAATTGTGTTGTTGATTCATTAAGTTCAATATTAGCTTGTACCTAGAAACCTCATCATCATCATCATACTGCTTTACATTCCAGTTTTGCCACTTATATCACAATATGACAGCGGCGGAATTGAGGCTTATGTTTATCCTTCAAGGATCTGCTGCTTTCCATGAAAGTTTTGCTTTCGACCCCATCCTCCTCTGAAACTCTGATGATGCTCTTGCAAGATTAAAGTATCTCACACTGCGTCAAATGATCATTTGCACAAATTGAAGAACCATTTGCTATTTAGAGTATTTTGCTGCGGTTCTAATCTACGGCTATATACGACTTACTTGAGTGAGTTAACAACTTTGGTATCGAAAATGGAGGTCACTTGAATGAAGCAGCAAATGACTATCGACGAAGGTAAAACTAATGATGTCGCTTCGCTTCGCTGATGCTATTGCAAAACAAGTGCCTTACAACAGCAATCCCATTTCTTTTACTGTCTACTAAAACAGTCTGGTTATTCATAGTTTGGAGTATATGGGAAGGGATTCATTAATAATTCACGGTGTGTTTCTCCTCATCTCCTTCACTGTCAACGATGTCACCTTGCTATTTACCTGAAATGGAAAAGCGATGTATTTTCCATTGCTACAATTTCCCATCTCACAGAAACCAAAAATAAAGAATGGAACAACGGTACCTTAACAAATGAATGCTGAAATAGAGATGAGAAGCTGAAAGTTTTATAATCGAACACGATATTTTCCCGTGTTCAATAACCAATCCATGAAATATTTGTTTAACACTGGCCACGCTGACTGCTCGTGCTTCATATACGCATTGTCTTTTGCTAAATAGATATTTTTCCTTTCAAATATGACATCTACGAGTACAGCTGTATGCGAAGTAACTTTTATACGTCATAGCTTAGTATAGATATCAGAGGCTGAAGGTTCAATCCGACTTTTTTTTCGAGTGGCCAAGCAAGAACAGCACTAAATTCAGGCTGGGTTTCAACTTGTGTGCAGCCTCAGACATAGTGTACACACACATTCCATTAGATTAAATATTTATCCCCCAGAGTTCATATATAATAACCCAGAGGAATTTTGCAAACTTTATTCTATCATCTAATCTTAAGACATTTTCGTGGCAGGTTGCAATCCTCCCCAGTGAAGCACAGGGCAAGACGTCAAGTTATGAGAATTGAGTTGAGTTAAGATGGACTTTCTACGAGCAACCGTGAGAAGTTTTTGTATATAGCATAAGAGCAACATGTGAAGTATATATGCTGAGTTCAACAGAGGAATTTAAATGAGCCCTGTAATTCACTTTCGCAAAAAAAATGTTCCACTGCGTTCACCAAATAGGTGCGTCCAAGTCTTCATGTAGTTAGTATGGATATACGAAAATATGTCGAGCGAGATGGGAATTCGGGAGTTCATATATGATGCTACGGTTGCTTGAGTTTTAGCTGACATGAAAACTGGGTCAGGAGGTTTAAGACTTGATTCCTCTTCCCTTTCTTGTCATTCCGAATGGAAAGCGTGTAAGCTACCATCTGAATTCTAATGAAGCAAACGAAAACATTTCATTTCATCTTTATTTTTTATGTGAGAACAACAATGCA
This sequence comes from Orchesella cincta, assembly GCA_001718145.1. Lineage (NCBI taxonomy): Eukaryota > Metazoa > Arthropoda > Collembola > Entomobryomorpha > Orchesellidae > Orchesella > Orchesella cincta. The sequence goes on along the minus strand of LJIJ01000226.1, from coordinate 60,903 downwards.
AAAGTTTGCACATTGTTCGAAGAATGATATTAAATGCTTTATCAAAAAATAGACAAACGCGTCCAAAATCATTAGGTTATTCCACATCATTTCGAAAAGAGGATGGGTATAGATACTGCTTTGCTACAGAGAACTTTGGTTCAACTACTATATTCTATTTTCTTACTAAACTGATTATGAAACTTGATGCAACATCGTGTGTTCAACTAATGTGAGAAAAATAAAAGGCAGAGCCCAATTCAAAACTTTTCGAATGAAATGGAAAAGATACATTTGGCAACGGAAAGGAAAATAATAAAAGACACTCCACTCGTATTCAGATTTTCCTTTGTCATTCGTGGTATCCCATTTATATCATTAAACGCACTTATTGCCAAATGGGAAATCGTTGATAAATATATCCTATTGTTGTAGCATTTTGCACAAACATCAAGGTTCTCAGACATCTAAATTTTCTGTAAACTGAAGGGAGCATTAAAGAAGACTTTAAAAAGGGAACACAAGTGAAATAATACACTGACATAAAATTGTTTTTGTAAGATGTATGTGTATCATCATCTTTTTGTATTTCAGCGAGCTTCCCCACATCGCATCATAGTGCTTTCTCTTAATGACAGGAGATAAAAGCTATCACATGGCTACTGTGTGTGCTTTCAAAAAACAAAAGTACAGCTTTCATTTCCTGTATTGTTTCCTTCCTCTATATTCTGTCTGTTTTATTATTCCATGAAAGCTTCATCCTCTTTTCACTTCTTTTTATCGTAAACAACAAAACAACTATTGTCTTAGTTTCTCATGTTCAGTTTTGCACTTTCCTGTTGTGGATACACTTGCGCATGCAGTTTTCACTGCAAAAATATAGTTGGCACAGTGTAATACTTTTTACTTATTTTTCTATCTTAATTACAACTGCAATGGTATGCATTGTATTGTAGCGTTGTGGTGGTACTTTTACAAAACGAGCAGTAATGTAATATAATAAGCTTCGTTTGATGTTACAGTTTGTTAAGATTTAGTGCGAAAAATGTAATTAAATTAAGCAGGAGGCAAGGATTTTGTTATTTAATTATACCAAAATGGCGTTAGCATAAACACTTTATTTATTACTTGAAAATTTGTTTAATTTATGCGCATATGGCACACACTTTACTTCACTGTTATCTCAATTTTGCATGACAATAATTTGTTCCATTTCTGTTTAATTGTCTGATTGCCTAATTAATTACACGTTGTTTAAATATGGTTATTATTGTTTTAGCCCCAGGACCAGTTCAAATGATTCCTGAAGAATGTACCGCGGAAAATAACAGCATTACTGTAGCATGGCAGCCCCCACCAACCTCTTTTGTGGAAGGCTACGTTCTAGAAATCGATGATGGAGCAGGAGGGACATACCGGGTAAATTACTCCCCCTTTCTTTAAATGATACTAACCTAAATACTTAATTTTAGTGTGAATTAGACCTGTATCATCCAAGTTTGATAAACAGATGCCATTAGGGAAGTGCACCGTCACAGTATAATGCGCCGCTATATGGGGTAGAAATTATTAGGGTAAAGCCATGCACGCCGCTAACTGCTTAATAAATTCTCAACAAAAGTCATATCTAGAAAGGAAATATTTCATCTAACGCCATGCCACACGGAGTTTAGCTGCAGTTAGGGATTTGCGCTGAAAAGTTTAGTGAAACTAGCAGGAGAGGTGAAGATGGACTGCACTCCACGGATGAGTGCTGGTTAATACAAGCTAGCCAAATAAAATTGAGAAAGTTTCATTACTCCGCATTAGTATGACTGCTCACAAGTCTTTCCTAATTGACTTTTACACAAGAGAACTGGCAGACTTTCTCTCCTGTGGATGTGGAGGAGGAGTAAAGCAAAGGAGAATTTTTAGATATCGGTTATACAGCACTCTATCACCTTTTTGGTTACAAAAAAAGAAATGTAGCATTCCTCCTTTTGCAGGAAGACATGGCATAAGTAGTTGCGTACATACTACTCACACATTACAAATGTATAGGTTTTGGCTAGAGGTTCGGAAACGCACAAAAGCTCACGGCAAGTGGAGGGGAAAATGCTATTTCAAGCACAAAATGTCCCATTCCTCCTCGTCAATCTTCTCATTCATTCAAGTTGCTTTTCTTCCATTTACCATGCAGCTTCTAAACACACGTCCATAGCTATTAATCAACGTTTATTTAGATAATGCAATTATTCTCCAGCTATACCAAAGTAAGCGTAAGTAAGTCGTCTCTACGCTACTTTTCTTCTTTGCTCGTGCAAGCAAGCACCCAACCAAAAAATGAGCTTGGAAAAAAGGAAGCTTTGGCTAAGGTTAAAAAATATCATTGAAAATGAGGGATAGATAAAAAAACCGAAATAAGTGTGGTGTGGTAGGGTCGTGTATGTGAGCAAGTAGTTTTAACATAACACTTGTGAGCATGCATTCAAACTCAAATGGAAAGTCACAACAAACACAAACACATCATCCCATGATTCTATAAACTTTAGGGAAGAAGCCAATTTCCAGTCAACATGCTTCTAAAAAGTCAAAGCAGGAGTGCAGTTTCTGATACTAACTCAAATGGCTTTGCCATTCCGGTGTCATTGGCAGTGTCACCCCTTTCCATCCATTTGTTTTCCCTTGTTCCTCCTTTTGTTATTTCAAAGCATTTGTCCTTGTCCAACAAATGACACATGTATGCACAACATTCTATAATCTAATAAAATGCATTGATGGAGCTGTGTATGCATCATTACTATTGGAAAAGGGATGTGAGGAGATTCTAGTTGAGGCGATAGCTGCCTGTATTTTCTTTCACTAAAAGGGAGAGTGCAAAGTATACTTCATGAATAAGAACTGAATTTTAACCTATCCCACACATCTGTGCTCTCGCCTGCCATTGCCAAAGTAGAAAGATAATAATGCTGATTTGTATGCATTTACTTGGAAATTGAATTTGATATACTTTCAACTCCTACCCTCTCCATCACTCCATCCGATGTTGAACAGGAGGGTTGAGAATACTCCAATGCTATAAATACATTCGATGTGATGTGAGCATATAAATTTTCTATAACCATCCATCCCTTTTATTCTCAGATAATGAGCTTTATTACAAATGACAATAAATCTTTAGCCAAGTAAAATTAGCATAGTTTGCTGGTTCACTGATCCATTTTCTTTCATATGAGGATGATCTAATTGAGATGTAATATTGGATACAACAGGAACTTTCATTTCAATGAGCTGAATATACATCGCTAATTCAATTAGGCCCGTAAAGATTCGCTGGATGAAGTTTTATAAGGGATTCTATGAGACATCAAACACTGTTCAAACAGTTTGCTCCAGTGTTGATCAAAATTCGGTTTAGGAACCCATTCTTTCAATTAGTAGGGTTTTGTATTTTACAAAAACTGTTTAGACCCATGTATTAGCATTCAAAAGACTGACTTAGTCAGCACTTTGGCCATTAAAGCAACTAAAATTGATATAAAATTCATAATATAGTATTAAGATATGTTTGTACAATTCATTTAACACCTGAATGCCTTTTGATATAAAAATGATGACCTGATTATAACATCCACGTGGCATAATAATTATATTTTACAGGAAGTATACTGTGGAAAGGAGACAATCTGCACGGTTGACGGACTCCACTTCAATTCCATTTACCTCGCTCGGGTTAAAGCTTTCAACAGTACTGGAGAAGGAGATTACTCAGAGACCATAAACCTGCGTACAGCAGAAGGTAATCCTAATAACAAAATACTACTAGAAATTTCCTTATTTACATAACGTTGTTTCAGTGTTTAATAAAGTTTGAAGAGAACATACTAGCTACTAGCATGAAAAGTGTGTGTAGCCACAACATGACTATTAATTTTCATGTCAAAATCACTCGTAGTAGCTGTAAAAACAATGCAAACCTTCGATTATGATTTTGGAAGCTTAAAACTTTAAGTTACTCCATTAACCGGTTGTTGCACACCTGTACTCCATTAATCTAATGAAACAAAAAACGGCACAGCTGAAAGCTTTTACAGTCTTTCCCAGCATCCTGTCCCCTTTTTTCAGTGTTCAGCATCATGCCACTACCATTAATATAATTCTGTGTAACATGTACAATCTTCATAGTGGCTAGAAGTAGCCCTTCGTGTCATTGTTACGGCTCAGTTACTTCTAATCGGAAAAGGTTGATGTTTGTGTTGTATCATATCATCAGAGTGCTATGTATTGCTCGCAACATTGCGGAAGATGGTGATCGATAACGAGATAAAATGAGGGTTATAGGGTCAGTTGTGCTATCGTTTTTCTACGTTCCCCATTTGATTTCATTTGTTCTTGGACATTCTGTATACACTCTTGGAGACGGAGTGGTTGGAAGTTAACAACATTTTTACATTCACTTCCTTGTCCGCTTCTCAATCTTAACCAGGCAGACTCGGCAAGTAAACTTTATTGCAGCCCATCTTAGGGACAATTCTGAAAATTGTGGCAACAAGGTTAGCGAATAAAACTCGAACGGAAAGCAATAAATGGTTGGCCATACATCTTGTTTGTGTCAGTGAGTAAAGCTCGATGTATTACTTCTTGTAGGTACGGACACGCTTATATTCTCCCATACATTCTTTGTTATTGAAAAAGGAAAAGACGTTATCGATGTATGCATGTGCGATCTGATGTAGCTGGTGTCTATACAGAGAACATTTTTATGAAATTCTCTACATCGTGGTAATGTACTAGGGAAATAATGCATGTTTGTCAAGATGATGACTCAACGAAAAAAGGTTGCTCCAGTAGTATTCCGATATTGATACATACGTTAGATTATTGCAATGAAGTGCTCATGTTCACATAGTATTTCGGGCCGGAAGTTTCGAGTCAGATAGGTTGGGAGATAAAAGTGGCCCTACCACAAGAGGTTAGTTTTTCTCCACTCTTTCACAATTTGTATGCTCATGTATGTAGGGAAAGGTCCCAAATCGTGCACTTTAACCGACGAAAATTCAGGAGAGATGTTCACCATTTCCAGCATATCAGCTTCGACAGGGGAACATGATAGTTGATTTATTGTCATGAAAGGGTTCCTGCCCCACTAACCCTTGAAAAGACAAATATTCTTGGACTTCCGATTCTACGTGCTTATATATGTATACTGGTGTGTAAATGTGGTCGGTAAGGTGGTTAGCATGCATATGGAACCATAATACCAGAAAAGTAAATTCTGATTATATTTTCATTTAGGTCCGTCATCACTGTCACCATTGTATTAACAAAAATACACTGAGTGGTGGCCATTATAGATAATTCGGTTTAGCCCAAATACGAGAATTTCAGTGTTAGCTAATAACTTTGAATATAGACAGTTGCAAATAAATTATACCAAAGCTACAGAGCTGGTAGATTATGTTACAAATTGCATACAACGGTCGGTTTGGACATAGATCCATAAGTTCATTGGTACGAATAATTCTGGCTCCTTTCGCAGCGAACAGAATTGTGCACTGCGTGTCTGCAATCCCTGACTTAGCTTGCTCATATGTCTAGTATATTTATATAAGTATCTCATCTGGACAAGGATTGCCAGTACGGTCTCAAAAGCGGATCCGATTCAATATCAAATAGATTTCTAGCTTTCACGCTTTGGCAGTAACAAGTACATTTGAGACTGTATTGTACTTCACCATTTTACAGAGTTGATTGGGCTCTTTTCAAACGTGCTTACAGAGAACTGAACCACATGAATTAAACTACATTCTATATATCACCTTGATTAGTTGTTAAATGCTCTACACATAGATGCTTCTGCATTTGTTAACGGTAAATAAGCAAATGCGCCAAAAATAACTGAAAGGCGAATAAATTAGGGCTGATTGCATGAAGAGCAAGTTTGTAACACTCTGACGTGCATATTCCGAAAATATTTAATAATCAAGTATGCGTGTGTCGAAGGCTGTAAAAAGCTCCGGTTCCAACAAGCTGATATTTCTTGATGAATGCCCATTAAATAACACATGTATTGAGGACAGAGTTATGACTGTCGTTTACACGATAGTTAAATGGCCATCTCAATGAGGCGTCGTCAAAATATATCTATGTTCAAGCTCATCTAGTTTTATTCAACCATCATCCCATTGCTGAAAGTCTTGAAGAGTTAATTTCTCTCACAAATCCGTCCAATCCACATCGACCTAACGTGTTGGGTGCTTGAGTTAACTTCATTTTATTAGCATCGCAGTCGAATCAAAATGCAGCATCCATCACCTCTTGCTCTCCACCGACAATCCAAGATACTCAAAGTTTTCAGTCATAATACTGAGATTTTATGATATATATTTTTTGATAACTTGCACATTGCAATAAGAATAACAGTCATCTCTCCAACTAACAATCTGCTTGGAGCAGCAAGTTCCATATATTTTTTTCGTGCTGCTGTTGGAGATTAGTTTTATGTGAGTGTTATTACCATGCTCGTATTTCTCACTTCTTCCCTTCTGTCTCCATCTCTGCTACACTTTCCCTGTCTAACTTTTTTCCCTCCAGATAAGGGAAATCTAGTAGTAATAGTAGTGTTGTAGCAGTAAAATAATATGAAAAGTCGCAATTGCAACGACGGTAATATAACACTGCATGTAGCCCACAAATCCTGCTGCTGCAGAAAAAAGTTAGCGTGTGTTAGGGGACAATAAATAGGGAGGGTGAAGATTGCCCAGATGAATGGCTGAAGATCTACTTGGCATTTCCCGTATGCTCTCCATTCTCCAACTGCAACAACTCTTTGTGCTAATGGGTAATGGACAAAATGTGATGTTTATAGTTTATACTCGCAATCGTAGTCTAAGTGTGGATGGTCGAATAGCCGACTAGTGTTACTGACGGAAGCACTTCTCCTATTTTCTGCCATGATGTAATGTTGATGATGATGAAAAGTGTTATTACTCAGGAGAGAAAGAATAGAAAAGAATAAGAGTGAGCGGTGGTGATGGTTTTGTTAGTTATTGTGTTACAACCCTACTTCTACTTATTTTCGTTTTTCTCTCACTCTTTTGCTCGATTCTGTTATAGATCATAAAAAGGCCTTTTCAACAAACTCAAGTAATCAGATGTGATGTAATAGGGTATGGCTTTGCACTTCATATGATTATTTCATTATTGTCACTAGTGCATGTCATGCAATGATGTTCAGGGCTGAGTCAATGGGTAGCAATAATGGATGAGGTGGAAATTAGGAATTCCATTTTATATCTCTCTGCCAGCCAGCCTTGGCTTTTACTTTTACGCCTTCGCACTGCCCTATAAGTTTACTATTGAAGTTACAAAGCCTCTGCTATAAAATGTTTCAAAAGCTTTTAGACGACAAAGACTTGTATATAAATTTTTTATTTGTTTGGTACACAGCATTAGGATTAATATATTTCTGTTGTGACTTGTGACACAATCAGCTCAGGATGTGCATCTGTGATTACTATTGACCAACTTGGTTGTGCAATGATACCTATCTTATGAAATACGAATGCATTTTTAAAATCTGAAGGCCATATCATTATGTTTGGAAGTTTTATTGATAACAACACCAATGTTTTCTTTTCCATTCCAGTTGCATGGTTTTCCTTCGATCCATCTGGAGCAGCCCATGGAGCTCGTCTCTCCAACGAAAACTGTACCGTCACGTCTGACTCATACGAGCCACGAGTAGTTCTTGGAAGCGTAGGCTTTGCCCGTGGAGTTCATTATTGGGAGTACACAGTTGACAAATATGATGCGAGTGCGGATCCTTCATTTGGTGTAGCGAGACTGGACGTTAACAAAGAGGAAATGTTAGGTACGTATAAGCTTTCGTAATTTCCATTCTGGATACTACATGTAATACTTAGAGTTTAGCAGCGGATCGGATGTGGGATAAAAGGATACAAGTGTGTGGCATTGGGTCGAGAAGGTAATTGATGGATGTAGAGCTGGTAAAACATGTAGGTAGCCCAGAAGATTAACTTCATGAAATACACACAAACAATGAAGACCATCTCATTTCCTTCCTGTAATTTTAGCTTCAGTGAAAGGGAAGCCTACTTACTATCGTACACTATAAATATAGGCAGATTAATAGATTGAATCATGGTATTATTATTAGGGTTGTAGACTGTTATGAATGTACAATCCCAACATTCATTTTCGTGCTTCGCAAAGTAATCAAAAACAGTAATGAAGTCATAACCACTCCCGGTTTCCGATGCCTCCACAAAGGTGGAGACGAATAGTAGCAAATTAGCTAATCGTAGTAAATGATGTCTGAATTACATTAATTGCGACGTACCAACTCAAGTTGGTCAAAGTCACTCAAAGTACAAAACCTAGACAAGTGTATTATCAGACAGAAAAATTGTAATTTTTACAGACGTATAACATGTAACGCTAATATACAACTCATCGATCATGAAGATTATATCATTTTGTTGAAACTAGGAACAAGGCTGACGGCGCCTAAAGCAAAAGGCACTTATCAAAGTGTAATATTTAGTTTATAATAGTAAGGTATAGACGGAAGATCCGTAAATCATTCAATGAATACTTTACTTATGTATGTATCCTTGTTCTATGCACAAGTTTCTGTTTGCTTTCTCCTTCATGGTCCAGATCGCTGTAGGTTAAATAACATAAATACACTGCTTCTCTGATGCGTAGAATGTGAACATAATGTGTCAAAGTAGGAACAATGCAAACAAACCCAGAACAGGAACATGAACTCTTCGTCAACTTTTACTTGTTTTTCATTTGCCCATATTCCCTAATGGACACAGAAAGAAAATGGCGAAAGCAAAAACCAAGTTTTATAAAACTAGTGTAGTATATATATGCTTGTAAGTTTTACTGGCTGTCATTGCCGTTTGCTAAACCCAACGCTGATAGAACACTTGCTCGTATTGGTAAAACAAAGCCCATGCAGAACATTTTGCAACACTTCATCCACCCACTCTACGCTTCGAATCTTTGCTGATTTCGATTCAGAACTCACTCAGTTTGTTTCGTATCCACCGAATATAAAAAGTCAATAAGAGCTTTTCACCGCGGGAAACGTTACAGATTTTCGTGTTCAAGATGATTCCGAACACCAAACAAGTTCGTGTTCAAATTATGAATCTTGTATCATATATGCTACACATCAGGAAATACGTTCCGCAGATTTGATGGCTTGGGATATGGATGCTGTTATTGCTGAAGAAACAAGAACACCCACATCGCAACGCAATATTGTAGTTGTGTGCCATCGTATTGACAGTGTGCAAAAACACTTTTGTAGTTTTCCCTGATGCAAGTAGCTAATGTGGGGATACGAGTTTTACCAGTATATAGTAACACACACCACACTTTCCGTATTATGACCCATTTTTATGATCCAATAAGTGCGAACTGTCAGCATGACTTACTATCTTTTTTATATTTTATCCATTGTGTACAAGTAGTAAAGAAAAAGTCACAAGAAAAGAAAAGGCCTTTCTTTTCTTCTTTTTTTTCTTGGCAATTTTTTCATCTTCTTGTTTGTTTCCCTTTGGCAGGAAAAGATGACAAGGGATGGGGAATGTACATTGATCATCAAAGATCCTGGTTTATTCACTGTGGAGTACATTCATGTCGGACTGAAGGTGGTATCACTGCTGGATCGACGATCGGAGTTCTCCTCGATCTGGATAAACGCCAGATCACATTCTACGTCAATGATGAGCAGCAAGTAAGCGATTCCTACACTTTTTGTATGAAGGCATTCTTTACTACATACTTGTGACAGATTTTTTTGCGGTAGGGCTTAGCCTAAGTGCATGCTATTTTATTGTCTTACATGCGTAAAAATGTCGTCTTCCATATAAAGACGATGTATGAATTCCTTGTCTATTGTCATTATGCAATATTTCCCTCCGCCCAAGTTTTCCTTATCTATTGCACTAACAACTACCCATAATAATATATTATATACTTTGCGGATGTATATGCAGATTTTTGAATGTGGGAGAGTGATTTTGCTCCTAGATAATGTACTATACTATAATTTTGCATATACATCCATAATGTTAAGTTAACTCTAATCTGTATGCAAAGCCGGCTCAGGCGAACAAAAGCACACATGGTAAATGATGTGTCTAATTTTTTTCTGGTTACAGGGACCCATAGCTTTCACGAACTTGTTCGGCGTATTTTACCCAGCTGTAAGTCTCAATTGTAATGTAACAGTGTCAGTTCATACCGGTCTGGATCTTCCATCCGACTCTGAGACATCGGATAGCGGAACGCGCTGCTAAACACTGGACCCACACTGCTTGGTAAAATAAAGAGCCAAAGATGAAGCCAAAAATCGAAAGTGGAAATGTAAGGACGGGAGAGAAAGTGCTCCTACCAAAGACCAGAAGAAGACAAGAATATGAGAATTTAATGTTGGAATAAAACCATCGTCCCAAATTCCGTAATGTGAAAAATAGTGTTCACTTTCCCTACTAAATATAATACCCGCCGCCACCGTCGTGTGTGTGTGTGTACATGCATATAAAGTAATTTACTAATGTGCGAATACCTATAGTCAAGTCATACATGCATAGAGAAATTTAGTATTTTACCACTTTAGTAAATAAGAGAAGAAGAGAATGCACGACGTTTTAGAGATAGCTTTGTGTTCTGTCCATGTGTGTGCAGTTTGCTGTTCCAGGTCCCGTCGAGATGTTAGCAAAACATAAAGTTGTATTCCAAATTCATGTCGTATTACTTACTTTCATACACATACATACAAAATACATACATGTGAGTATAAATGAATCTTTCTAGCCTACTTATAGATCTGCACTAGCATATACATACATTTATTGCAGTTTGGGATAAAAATAGCAAAGAATCTTTTAAGGACGATAAAATGAAGAAGTTGGAATACCAAAAATATTTTCGCCAACAAGACTGACTCAACTCTTGAATCTGCCAATGTAATGTGAAATGGGTACTAGAGGGGTTCTAAAGAACAGACATTTACGATGGGCCAACAAAGAAAACGAAAAAGGAAAAACAAAAGTTGCATGCAAAGACAAAGAGGAAAGGTTAACTCACATTTAGAAGCATAATACCTAAACATAGACTGATAGTCATCTCCTAAACATCTTCATCACAGATACAAAAGGGAAAGTGTTTGCTAATGACTTTTTTCGTTCATATATATAGGCTTCCCATTCATAAGTATAACGATAAATTTAACTTTGGACTTACATTACATGTTATTTCCAACCTTCCAACTGGGTTATCTATTTGCTTAAAAAAATTCTTTCTTCAATGGAACAGTTACCTACAAACCTCCAAAGTAATGCTGAGTACGCAACCATTAAGTTACGTAAGTGTCAGTGAAAAGGTTTGGAATTTGATTGAAAAAAATGGCGCAAGGGAATCAATACATCTGCATCAGTGAAATAACGAAGATAAAAGAATAGTTGGTAAATAAATGGGTGGTTATATATACACCATAACATTTTTCTCGTCTCTAAATCCACCAAACTATATATTGCGGACACATTCCGAAACAACAATGCCACCTAATTCCAGGTTTCCATTGAGTATTCTGTACAAATGAGAAACTAATTGGATTGGCAATACTTTGCCCGTTTCCGGAAGCATTCCTATCATTTTCAACTCTCACAAGAATACTTACCTACAGACGCTTCCAATGATTTTTGCTGACGCTTCTAAATTATAGTTTACTGGTCTGATCTGATGGTAATAGTAATGATGATGATGATGTGGGTCTACAACTTTAGGTTCCCGTGCTATAATACATACCTACTACATTATACTACCTATTGTTGAGTCTATAGGGCAACAATAATGCCTACGAAACCAACACCAACCACATCCATGGGAAATGTCAGTGGACGAAAATGTAATTTCTGTCATTTTCATAGCTAGTTCCCTTACTAATTCCATGTCACCGCGTGGAATGCACCGTCGAGTAATCAGGTCAGTGGTTTTACAAATTGCGAATCCAAGTTTGCACCACACACTAGCGGCAGCTCAGATTGTATAAACTGCTTGCACAACAAAAGCCCTCACATCAAACATCACGCACTCACACCAGTGCCCTCCTGTTTGTACTCCTCTGCTATTTCACACTACTGTTGTGAAAATGTACATCTGGTGTAAGTAGAACTGAAAATTTTAATGGAATGTGTAATTGTACAGTAATGGAACCATAAATTATAATGCTGCAGCTGTTTCATAGCACATCTCTAGTCCAGGAAAAGCTAATAGTGTAGGAAATCTGTGAATTGTCTGTTCAAAATAGGTATAGCTGTATTTTATACGATCAATGTTGAGTTCATCACATCACTTCATTGAGGTCTACCAAATGAATCTCCCTTTTATGTGGGAAACTTTTGGTGTAGGCCAAAGTGAGAAATATGATAATTTAGTGCATTTAACTATTAACAGGATCAGTCATACATTCGATACATAATTAATAGTAAGAATCCCGTTTCACCAAAGCCAAAAAATATGGAAATTAATGTATATATATGTAAGCTCTCTGTAATTATGTCGGATGATGAACATACACTAGTTTATTATGATAAATGTAAATACTATTTGTACATTTACGTAAAAATTCACCGTTCAAAGTATGTAGTTCATAAAGGAGCGATTGATGTGGTAATGTAAGCAAAATGGAGTTTAGTTGTAATAATTTTTAGTTTACAGTGATGAGAAACTAATTATTGTTTTTACTTGTGTGTACATTTTGCTATTAAAATTTACTAATCATTATGTTTTAATGACATTGGTGGCGCTAACTATTCCAGATTATAATCCAGAGAAAGCTGAAAAATACGGTCGAGGTTGGTTATTTATATAGAAAATTACTGTTGTTATAATAATTATTGTCGTTCAGAGTTTCTTTTGCATCTTTGTACAAAACAGAACTGTTGTCGTGAAAACATTTTTCATCTGAAGTAAAACAAAATGTATGTAATTTGGATTTTTGGATGCAAGTAATGATAGTAAATGTACCAGTGCAAAAATGTATTACCTCCAAGAATGTTAAATAATATACTCGTATATCCATTCATAACGTACTACGTGTTAGGTGTCGTATATAACTCAATGTGAATTGGAACCGATATGAATAAAATAACAGCGTAATGAATACATGCTCTTATAAGTACACTCACTTCTTTCAATCAACTTGCTACGGGTTGCATGCAATGAAATGCAATGTGTTGATTTCGCACATATTTTATAGAAAAAAGTTTTCAGCACAGAAAAATGTTTGCATGTCGCTTTCTACTCATATTCACATACATCATGCTTTGTAAAAGTACTCGGACCTGTCACACTTATCGCATCTGTGGCATACATCATCACATACATTCATAAAGTGGAGAAAAGAAGTATTGCATTTATGCATGAAACTCGCATGAGAAGAATATGCCACTAGTATAAGGGGATATCAAGTATCATCACATCATGATCCATATCAAAGAGTACCCATATTGAGCACCATTGTAGTTTCACACAACAAGGTTTCACTTTCACCATTTTTCAGCAAGAGTTTTTCTGAATTTATTGCTCTCAGCTTTTTTACAGAAAGGGACTGGAAATGGGAGCAAAAAAAAGATAAAAATGAAACGTTACCATTTGCAACATAACAATCACATGTTTCGACTGAAATTCCTATTTGGTTTCCTTCCGTTGCGTTTTGGGTTAGAGTGGCGTACCCGTGCAGAATATAGCGTACCTTCCAACACTACAGAAGAACAGTTGTAACACCCTACAACAACGGAAATGTGTAAGCCGAAATGGACGTACTCGAATTACGACGGGAGCCGTGTTTGTTGGATGGAATGCTCATCGCCAAAGCTTACGACTCTCTGACTCTTGATAAATTGCAACTGTCTCCTTTTACTATTGCAAATGCTTCTATTGAAGGTAACTAGTGCGTGTGTCATGCTTTCTGATTCAATTTGTTGGTTGTCACTTTAGAAAATTGTGTTTTTTGTGTGTCAGGTGAATACAACAAAGTCCATAAAATATTTTTTAAATCGCTTTCCCTGATAAATGGGCCAAGCCACAAGATTTATGACCATTTTTGCTATCATGTTCTCAACACCTAAAATTCATGTGTACTTTAATATACTCTTTATATCACAAACATCGTACAAAGTAATATGATATTGTTGATGCTGATGATTATGACCTTTGTTACAACAAGTGAAATAGGCACCTTGTTATAAAATATTCAACTGAAATAAGATTCAATGTATAACACATCGTTTTGGCACAAGATTCAGAAATCTTTCCACATATCGCTTTTCATCTATCGTTTCATTTTTAAATTTGAAAAGTCATTTCTACCAATGTGATTTATTGTCGTTTACAATTCTTCACGCAACCGTTTTGATTTACTCGGTATCATTTGGGAAACAGGCTTTAGTTCCCAACAAAGACGCTCGTAATGACAAACGTTTGAAATCGGCGAATGAATCTCATTAAAACTCGTAATACTCCTCCGCAATCCTCATTTATTTAATGCAATTAATTACACTCGCATCTGACGCTCTCAATTTCCTTTGAGTCATTTGTTGCAATACAACAACCATTTTGGTTATAGCAGTGCCCATATAGCTTCACAAAATGATCATTCTTCTAGCATTCTCATCCACCCATATATACATAATATTACATCTTTGCCTGTTACGGTGAGAGTTGAGCTTGAGCCGTCGGGTTTAAAACCGGTACATTAGCGGCTTGTCGTCATCCTTTAAATTGCTTCATTACAATGAGTACACGCATTCACGCTATAGTATACGTATGATTTTAAGCTGTGCGTTTGTCTTTGAAGAACACTTTGAATTGACGAAGAAACAGTAATGTAATCGTTTATTTTAAGCAACAACGAAGAAAGCAGATGAATAAAGAAAATAAATACATCTATTATCCTAACAGGAACTTGGCTCATTTATAATTATAACATTATTATGTGCTTTTCTAATACTCGGTATAAAGTAGGAAGCTGGAAATGTAAATTTTACAGCTTGAAAGGCATCTCAGAGCATACGTATATCAAAATGAAGGGGTAAAAGTAGTTAAAGGAATTTCATTTGGAAAGCGGATCTCCGTTGTACACACAAGGAAATTATTTCCCCTCCAAAATAAACTCAACAAAGTATCCATTTCTTCTTCCTTATGTTTCTCGTTCAACTTAGTAAATCTTGTATCGTCGTGTGCTTTGAATTTCGTATTTTTTGAGGTACACTCGTCTGTTGAGACGCTAAATTAACAAGTGTGTACTACTATGAGATGCTTTATATATGATATTATGTATCTGTGACTCAACTGATGCCAGTAGTTCAGTGAAGAAATGTATTTTTCTGTAAATAAAATAGATGAGCAGACATACTTTCAAAGTATCCTTGAAGCGAGTCTTCTTTCCCGGTTGATTAACACATTTAAGATACTTTCTCCTTCCACCACTCTTGTTCTTCTTTAGCCTGCTTCGATAAATGAAATGGGTTTCGTTCATCTGTAATGTCATTCTGAGGCGAACAACGAGTAGCGTCAAGCGCCTTCTTCACATATCTACATATTACAGGCCGCTGGTTGCTTCTGCTCCGTCTCATTTATTCAAGAAAACGGGAAATCCAGGATTACAATGAGGGAACAGGACTTCTTTTTCAAGACTCAGCAAGTAGTACTTCCTCGTCTTTTTCCTAAAGTCCTGATCTCGCTCTCACGCGTTACGTGGCTAACTTCAGAGTACTGTAAAAGAAAAGAAGAAGGAACTACTCTGAAGTGGTTGGGTTTCCTGCTTCTTCCTTGTGTTTGCAGCCATCCGGCGGAAAGATAGTTGGGCTAACAATGACTGTGCATTTACTACGGTGGCTATGGGACTTTGGAATGAGAAAACTCATTTCGTTTTGATGGTCCTTAACAGTCACAGCTCCAGTTTTGCCTACTTGGTAAATAAGAACTAAAACAAAAAATGGCGTTCCCTACTTTCCCATGAATGACTTAACCAGTGAACAGGTACACGTAAACGAGCTCTGGAAAAGTCGCTAGATGTATGTCTGTTTACTTTTAGATCCATTTAAATTGCACATTTCAGAAGTAACCTTTTCACTACCTCTTTACTTTCTCTGCGTTCACTTTTCAGTATTCCTATTAGACTACTACCATATTTTATTAACTACCCAGCAATACAAGTTTGCTGGGGCATATGTACATGAGTGTTGGTCACCACAGAGTTCATATGGAAGTAGGCCTTATAAACCGTGTTCTGTTGAACGTTTATTACCTATTCTTTTTGAACTACCACGTGAGAAGAAAACGTAGATAGCAATTATTGCTCCGGTATCGTTCTTATATAACAGCTTAGACGCATTTAATGCATGCATGAATACTTAAGATGAAGATGTATAAGAAATTGCTAAACAACAAGAAATGGAGCTGGCCAAGAGTAAACGATGAGGTTGAAATAGCATCGTAAGCGAACACTTCATTTTCTTTTAGTGAAGTGAAAGTAAAGTGGTTAGAAAGCTGTAGGAAGAGGACGAGCAAAAAACATTAACAAAACTTTGTAATAATTGCAATTAAGGTTGCTCAACATTACCTAACTTTTCGAATATGCGGAATTTGGAGCTGTGTTGGATACTTCCTTGCTTGAACAGTACTGAGTGGCTCGTCCAAAAATTACACCTTCAAAACCTTGCTTGTCGTTTTTGTGGCCTCTCTTACACACACCTCTCTTGTTTTTAATTGTTTTACGTAATTTAAAATATTTTAATACTCTCGTTTCCTCCTCTATAAATGTTAAACTTTGTAGGAGACAAGTCAACCACGAAACCGTGTGTAAACACGAGGATACAGAATGGGCATAAAGATGAAGAATTACAAATGCATGCATGCATGCTCTTCTCATGCATGCTCAAGGATTCGAATCCGGTCTGACTTCATAATTTTTAATGACATGCTTCCATAATTTAACATGGGATGAATGCATGTCCACGTGCTCGACACGACAAATGAATATTCTAAAGATTACCTCATTCACAGAATGTTTATTACTATCAACTATGTTATTATGTGCTAAACCTACAAATTAATGACATCTTTGCCTTGTCGTAGTTTTGAATAAAACTACGATTACATTGGAGAAGCAGTCGTAATGCAGTAGGTAGGTTTTTCTAATTAATGAGTTCATGATGGTATGATGTGTTTAGCATGAAATTGCTACAACGGAAATACCATTTCAGATGCATATGTATAGCTACATACATTATTTCCATTGTTATCATTGCAGCTGCACCCATCTGAAAACTTTGTGACACCACGTTATCGTATTGTCACAGAAGTTGAGGAAAATGAAAAAAGACCGTTTTGCATAACTGGGATCGAGTTTTATGAATAAAAGTGGGACCGGGTGCAAATAATTCTTCTTTGATGAAAGAAAATGGGAAAAGTTGGCTTTGCCACGGGTGTTGACGACAAAGTTCAGTTAATCACAAATGAGGAAACTTTCCTCTTTTGCTGCACTGTGTGAGATCATTGTCACCTCACCTCGTGCATGCATACTCCATTATACCTTTCGCTACGACTAACGTAAGTGAAAAAGTTCCCTCATGCTGCTACGTGACCCACTGTCACTTGCCCACTTTGATACTTTCATCCAAGTTTTAATTTTCACTGCTTCTCCAACAACCAGCCAAAAAGACCTCTGAAATCACTCTTAAATTATTATTAATATTAAAACGGAATCACCAGTTATGGCACTTCTAACTAGTCATACATTTTTTACACTAGAGAAAGTTATACAGAGGTTGATTTTCATCCCAAGGTGATTGTCAAACTGAATGTCAGTTTGACTTCACCAAAACCATTGTCCTAAATATACGCTTGAAGTCAAAGTTTAAGAACCTTGTCATTGTTATACAATGACTTTGTTCTTGATAAAAATATGAATGTGTCAGCTTCAGCTCATTGTAACGCGTTGTACACCACTTGTGTCCCGTCGTTTTTGATGTATAACGAATGTAGAGATCTGAAGAATTCATTTGAAACCTGGCTTCATAATATTATTAAATCAAGGTTCAATCTTAAGAACTCAAACAAATTTCCAAAGAAAGAGACCTCAAAGTACATGAGCAGAATCAGCAGGGAGGAAAAAAGTACTGCATAAATTGGTGTTAGACTTTTAAATGGTATGCTCTGAAAACAGCTTACTTTGGTTAAATGTCATGCATGCAAAGAAACAATCCCAAATATCTGAAATCGTCAACGTTGTTATGTGTGTCAGATGGCCAGGAGTATTATTAAACTGGATGCGTAACAGCCTCCAGCATTGAAACCAATGGATGAACAAAGAACGGAGAATTATTTTCACAATAATAGAAAGTGAACGTAGCAAAATTCTTATTCGAAATAGTAGCTAGAAACTCTAGAATTGATACTTTGCAATATTCGTCATGTTGTTGCGAGCTGATACAATTGAATTGCACCCATATATTTGTACGCACGCATTGCGTAAATAAAACCTACAGCTTTTAGTCAATGTTACTCAGAAAAAAGAAGGGGATAAACTTGGACATTGTTTGGAAGAGCAGTATTGTTCTGTTTGCAACATTCTGCACAGACAAAATGTAAGAAAACATGTGCCATTAATGGCAAAAGCCCATTTGTTACACTCCGTCAGCATGGCAGGATTACAGTTTTTTCTTTACCTTCATACTTCACTTGGCCTAGAATTGCATCAATAAATAGGAACTGCTCCTTGAGTATTTCACATATCAAAATCATTGCCGAGTTTAAACTCACAAGCTGAAATCATATAATCCTTTCGGCTTTTATTTCGGATTACAGTGACAGGATCGATTTATGCAAATTTTTGGAAAGAGCACATGTGCTCTCTCAGTAATTGTATTTATGAACGAATATTTCTGTCATGTTGGATTAGAATGAGCCCTATTTATACATTAACGATGTTGATATTACCATAAACGTTTCAGATTAATTGAATCAAGTTGGAAGGTTGCCAGACTTCCATTTCCTTTATGATGCATTGATCTAAAATATTTATGTTAAGTGGATATTATCGTACAATATTGGTTATCACATCTCTGTGTCTTAAGCCACTACCTATGGAAATACACTTGCATAAATGCAATCGTTTTAGTGACCTTTTTCCTAATAAAATTGCAGCTCATTGCTACATTTTATGGTCACAAGCCCACAGACATAATGACGATCATTTCTCTTGTCCAGAAAAGTGAAGGTTTGACCTTTTCCCCACAAACATGTACCAACTTTTTGAGTTAATGAGGTTTGTAAAGGAGCATGAACGTGAGTCTGATGTGAGATGTTCCAACCGAAACTCACGAAAGTTGGAGAACAACCTGTGAATCACGGAGCACTGGGCCTTTTACAACAAAACACGCATAGTTTATAATCCCCGTGGTTGAAACGGGGAATGTGATAAACTGGAATGAAACGGAGTTGACTCTACTTTTTGAAAATGAATGTATGGTGCACAACCCAAGTTTTAATGGTATGCATTATCGTCTTCATTTAGCTTCTATTCTTCTTTTTAAGACTACCCATTGCATAATAAATGGTATGCGGCTTGACGGAGATGTTTTGAACTTGACTTGGATGCACCAAACTGCAACATCTTCTTTTCCCTCTACCTACTTTCTCCCGTCATAAACATGTTTGGTAGTTTTGGAAAACTACAAAAAACCTTTAAACCTTGGGTATATTGCTCATATTTTACCTACCCACTATATAGGAGAATGATGAGATTCGGCGAGCAACATATATATAGAACCGGAGAACTCGTCAGAGTTTTTAGTGTTGTTTTGTCTCATATACTTTCATCTGATTACGGAAGTATTATTATAGCCATGAATAGGGAGTCGGAAACTTTTACCGACTGTGGGAATATAAATGAAAATGTCAGTTTCACCCTCATTCCCTTCTCCCGGCTCCATGTTTTTCTCTCGTGTTCCAAGGTAGTTTTCTATAATGCACAGGCAGCCAGAGTAGCAAATGAGTTAAAAGCTAAGAAGATGGTTGACTTTTCTTCCCCAAAATTCGTGATATTTCAACCACCGGCATCTCTCTCCTCTCCACTGCTCCAACTAACTTTTCTTCCAGGACTACACAGGGAGCACGACAAAATACGAATTATTATAGATATTTATTTTCTATGCAGATCACATTGCTCTCGCTCGTTTGTATTAAAGCTTTATGAGTGTGGAGAGAGAGAGAGAAAAGCACACGATTGTCTACCGCTAACAACCAGCCGCCAAATGAGCCCTAAACATGATATAATGCATAAAAACGAGAAGAATTTCAAAGCCCTGCCTATTTCATCATCCCTGCTCATTTACACAGTTAACCCTCCGCATTTCCAGAGAAAAATGTAAGTTAAGTTACGTTAAAAATTCAAAAAAGGAAGGTTGTAAAAAAATTGTGAGGAGGAAGGAGCGAGATTGCACAGCAGGTTTTCTTTTTCCCAAAAAGAGACAAATAAGTAAAGTCTTGGGTAAAAAATACCCCAATAGGTTGCTGCCTTTCAGATATTAAACCAGGCATGTGTCTGGAATAAAAAATTTCATGAATATAACCGGATGTTAATTAAACCACAATTCTTTTGGCTGAAAACTGAGAAGAAAAAAATCTTAAAATACATACATAGTCGGGCTAGAGCCGTGAAGTGAGATAGTGATGTATGGTACCATTTGCATATTTCATTCATATATTTATATTTTCTGTTTAAATTTCACAGTTCAGAGTGTACGCAATTTTCACTCTTCCATTTCTATGCTCCCTTTTGTTCTCTAAGCCTGTCATTGTCTTCAGACTAGGTTGACTGTTAACTCTGTCGTGTGAGGAGTATTCACGGGTCGTTTCGAAATTCAAATACGAATTTGTTTTTGTTACTCTACATAATATAAAATATATTGTTTGTATTGAAGTTGGAGAAACCTCTCAAGCTGGAATGTTAGAATATTGTAGTGTTTTTTCCTCGGAAGTTTCCAATGAAAATGTAAATTTCTTCTCGCAACAAGGAGATTTTTACATGCAAGAATTGCACGGGCACACGCTTTCTTGCAAGCGTCGTTTTTGCAACACCCGAATTTTTACTGATGCCTGTTCACAATCCATGGTGTACAATATTTTTCTGAGGATATACACGCGCAGTATGATGAGCGATGGAAAATGAAAAATGCAAATTTAAAAGGAAAAACAGCCATAAAAGCAAAAGTTTGTCACACAACTAAAAGAGAAAACAAGCAAACTTCTTCATCCTTTGTGTTTATCAAAGAAACTCAATGAAAGTATGAACGGATGAAAATGCTGGGGTTAAAGGTTTTATGAAGCATATGGAAAGAGAGTGAGCACCAGCAGAGCTTTCATTTAATATTTCTTATGAGTAGTATAGCGGCGGAATGAAGGCATGCTATATATATGTATTGGTAGTATTGGTGTGAGGCTTTTTATTTATGTTGTCTGTCTAAGAAGGATGCCTACTGTACACGTGATTTGGCTGTTTAACCTTCAATATATAGCAAGCATGTTGAGAATTTCATTCAAGTTCACCAAAAACTAAAACAATGCATAAACAAACAATTCTTTCTATAGCTGTGCTTCAAAATCACTAGTGACAGGAAAAGATGAGTTCTTCCTTCGTTTCAATTTTAGAACCGGAAATATTAGAGAAAGTACTCCGCTGCTTGATGTTTGTGTCTGTCTGTCATCTGGCTATGCATAAAGTATATCGTGTGCGAAAAACACTTTTTTCTTACTAGTACTGACCAAGAGCGTTAAAGTTTACACCATGTTTGTGTATTTGTACATAGCATGGACTCTGCAATAAAGCTAACTTGTTTTCTTTCAGCTACTTGCTCACATGAGAGGTGAACAGATTATTGTTTGTTCGTATTTTCCCCGGTTCCTCGCAAAATCGCAACTCTTGACAGAGCAGAGATTTTCATTAAGAGCACTTCCATTGAGTGCCTGTAATGTTGAGCGAGTAAACTACTAAAAAGCGTTCTTGTTCTGAAGCGCTGATATTTGCTCAGATAGATTAATTATCCTATGTAAGAGGCAATTTATGAAGTTAACGTATATTATGCCTCACTCATTTGGCAAAGTACGCATTCCACGGTGTTGTATATCATGTCGTATGCGTGCTATTTCTTTAATGAACTAGACACAATAACTCCAGAGAAAAGGAAAGGGCGAAGGCGAATTTAGACATGAGTTGAGTAGATACACACAATATGTAATACATGAACATTTATATTAAGCCTTAGATTTCTTCCAGCTTAGAAGCTAGAAACAAATAGCTATCGCTTCTTATTTCGTTCATATTCATCATTCGATTCTCAAGTTTTCGTAATACTTCTCCCGAGCCCAAGCTGACGCTCTCCTTCCGCTTGAAGTTTTTATAGCCGAGAGGTTCATATTTTCATTCCGTTTGTTGACGGCATTTATGGAGTCGTGGTGGTGGCGTACCAGCAGGCCTTCTTTTAAAACTCGGGAAATGATGGATAACATATAAACTTCTCATGTGGAACTTTGCAAGAAATGATTTTCTTCCTGTTTCTAAATCTACCTCGAGCACTGGAGACGTACGTAACAAAACTTTTTCGCGTATGTGTATAGATTGTTGTTGAAAGGTTCATTGTTCACTTGGGAAAAGTAGGTCTTGAACAAAACAAAATATTGCTTTCGCATAATTCAAGCGAAAACTAAAAAGGAGGATCTCAAATACCAAACCGAAGCTTCATACTTGCTGAAAGTTTCTTTGAAATAGAATGAGCTTACAATCAACCATAACCCATTCATTCGATACTGTAAAAATTCAAGTGTGTTGGAAATGCGACAAGTGCAAAATTGTCAATTTATGTTTTGAATTCAAATCACCTTTGAGGCACAATAGAGTCAACCTTTGTGTCAATCCGGTTAAGGAAATTAGAAAATTTCTACTCGAGCACTATAGCTGCTACAATATCGTGAATTCAGCCGTAAATATATGTTCGTATACCAATTCATATTATATCGAGACTGGTCACATGACATTGCATTCAAAAAGTCACCTTTAATCTAAATATACAGCAATAGCATAATATACTATATCAATGTATTCCTTCATACACAAGCGTGACAAGAACTGATTTGGTACTGACTGACTTTGGCGTTTCCGGGGCTTTGGTAGATGAGCCTTTCCTACCATGAATAGAATGTAATTAATGATATTGCACATTTATTCGTGAATGTTATTAAAAAGCAAGCATACTCTACTGTCAACAAGGCTGTCGGAGAAAGCTCTCAAGGATGATGAAATGTTTAAACCTGCCTTTCACCTGTCCTCGTCACCTCTGGCTGGTTGGATCGACTTGCAAAAAATACGATTCGTTTCTCTTGGGTAGGCTGAACGAAACGGGTGACAGCTTACTTTACAGAAATTTTAGCTTACGTAAAAAGACTGTTTCTCGCCTGAGATAATATTTATGATGACCATGGCGGAACAAAAGAAGGAAAGCAAAGTTGAGAGATTTCAAGCCGTTGGAAATAGCTTACGAGCTTGCAAAAAGAATACATTATATGTGAAGCGGAAATATAAAAGGAAAAAAGCCATTCACAAGCTAATCAAGTCCTCTGGTTTTGGTTCAACTGTCCCATTATATTGAATTTACAATCGATTTCCTTTATTACATCCATCTCTGGAAGCTTTTCAGTATGGTGAGTGCAGCTGGAAGTTTCGGGAATTCAAACGACTCTCATAATGTTAAGTGGGTTGTCTTACAAACCTTCGATTCATTTCGACGCGGTCTCAAGCAGAAAATGTACAACGATCTCCCCGTTTTACATCAACCCATGACACAATGAAGAAACACAAGTACATTGTACTCACTTTAACTTGGATGTACTCAACAGAGCTGAGCTGAAGCCTTGTTCGCAGCCAAAATCTATGTAGGTAGCAGTAAAATCAGGTTACTGAAGAACAGGGAGAACTCAGCTTTATATGTCAGACCCCATTTCCTAAATGACGAGGTCAACGAACATATGGGTGTGCCTATATTGCATATATTACAAGAAAATCGAAAATAGATTGAAACTGGAATTGAGAAACGGAAATTATTCCTCCTTAAAGTGAAGAAAAGAGAATTCGAAAGCACTCATCCAAGGAAATATAGCAATGGAAAGGATGGAATGAAGTCACTCAAAGGATGTGCTTTGGATCTCTCTACTCCACTCTACACGCGCTTTGAATTCACCGGATGTGTAAATACAATACGCTTATATATAGTACACGTGTACTGTGGCTGCCTATAATTTTGGCTCGTGTTTGCAGCAAGGCTAGCACCCAAATCGTAGGATTGGGCTCCACACACAAATTTAAATTCAAATCGAAGACTATGTCTACAGAATCCCTATATAAGCCAACAATGAGCCAAGAAACGACAGAAACAGAGCAGGAGCAAGTATAAGGTCACACAATGTAGTGAGTGGTGGTCGACTATGGTTGTGAGTATAAAGTCGCAAATCTTTGTTCCAAGAAGTAAAATGTAATAACCGGAATCGAATGAAACGGAAAGCGAGACTTGCAAAGAGTATTTTCTAACAAAATCGACTTTCTGAAAATAAATTGATGATACATGCATAGTATATTTGTACTACAATTTTAAATTGCGAATAACGAAATAGCTGCATTACACCTCAATTACGTAAAACGGTAGAATAACTAACAGTGGAAGACTACTATCTGGTGAGCTTCTAAGTCTGGTGTGGTTTGGTTGAGTACAAGGTCAAAACAAGTCTGTTTCTTTCATCTTTTAGTTTTACAACAGTTCTGCCTACCGTAAACCGTGAAAACTGAGCAAAAGGAAAGCAACAAAAAGAAAGGGGGAAGCCACCGCCATATTATTTGCGTTTGCACTTTATGTCTAATTTCCTTCATCACCCGAGTTTCCACCTATCATCAAACGTTTTATTTACAGCTTTTGAGTAAAAGCCGAGCTACCCTGTTTGCACAATGAAAGAAGCGTGACATGTAAATCATAAAAATATGGTGGACCACATAGTTTTATTCTTTAACAAACAAACCACCAAATAAAAAGCCACAAGTTTAGCCACGTCACGTTGTTTGTGTCCATAAAAGGAAACTTCAAAGATTGTATAATGGTAGTTCACGTAATACGTACTGCGTCAGTTATACAACTCGCTTCTAGCCTTTGATGTGCCTTTTTTTGAAAGTGAAACTCAGGTACACAGGAACGTGTCGATACCGAGAGCATCAGAGGACGGCACGACAAGTTTGGTCTAATAGGAATAAATTCTTTCTCCATTCTAGGAAGTGTCTAGTTAAATATTGAATCTTGCTCATTTTTTATGAATTCAAAGCAAAAGGCTTTATCAAATCATAAATTCAAAATTAAAGAGAATTATTAAAAAGGACCCCTATTCATTATAAAATCCTTTGAATGAATGAATTATGATTATGCTGAAAACATTGAAGCAAACAAATTTTTCGAGTTACTATTTTCTACAGTTTCCACACTTGGTTAATTGCGCAGTGAAATGCTAATACCACACATATGGAACTGGCATTATCTGCGAGCTCATGCGTGTGCTAAAAGAAATGATATCCTTAAGAAAATAAGGCAGAATTTTACTCCTACTATATATGATATATACTTATATGCTCAATCTCACATTAAACTTTTCTCACGCATCCATCCAGTTTCCAGCATTTGAGCTTATTTGTCAAATTATATCACGTAGCTCAGATGGATACTTAATCCTTTTGGTTTCTTCCTAAAGGCAGTGCGGTCTGGTGTAGAACCAAGAAAAAGAATTTTGGTTCTACCGATACTACCTATAAAATGCTCTGGATTCTAAATATAAACCTTTGTATGGTTAAAGCCTTGGAAAGAAAGTGCAAGAGAGAAAGCTTTAGCAAATAATTCCATGATGTTTCATCCAACATGTGTGCATGTCTTAAAGGATTGTAAACAAAAAAATCTTGTTACGTTACAGCCTCTCATAGTATATCATGCTGAAAAAAGTATTGTCGGGATTGTTAGATCACGTCTTTTTGTTTCTTCTTGTTTGGCTGGATACAAGGAAGAAGATCGTGATTTTTTCTTTCAAATTTCCCCAAGCAGTTGTTGGTGAAGTACTCTTTTTACCGTATATATGGCAATGGTGAGTTAGTCCTTTGATTCTGATTAATGTATAAAAATGTAGCACATCTATACAAAAATGTTCGCGTTCATTCAGACGTATCATATTCCTCGCTATTTCATCCCTGGAAGACAACAGCATGCGTCTTCTCCTAAAATATTAAAGGAAAGCGTTTAGCGAAAACCTTTTCAAAGCAACATTTTTCCTTTTGCAAGCAATACAAGAAGGGAATGTTGAAACGTTCTCAGCAACAGTCTGCTTCCGGCTTTCAATCATGAAATGTATGTAACATTATATTGGCGCTCGCTTCATAATTTTCTTCCAACTTGTGTACCTAAAAACTTGAAATTCGTTTACTGACGCATTTCTTATTTGACTCAGCGCAAACTTTGCTCACACACTTTCAACCACAGTAGTACTGAATAACCGTATACATTATGTAACTAACGAACTCAACACCAACCACCAGAGAAACGAACTAGTTTACCTATATCTATGTTTATTACTAAAGTTGTGGCTTACCTCCAACACTCAATCTTGTAGCGTAAATGTGAAGCTTTGGGTATAGTTCAACCATTATCATTATGCTTATCTAATGTATGTTTATATGTATAAAAAAGATACAGCGATATCAACTGATTGTAGAAAGTTATCTCAGACATTTAAAAGAAGACGAAGGAGATAATCAGTAGTTCTGATAATCTCTCCAGAGACCCTTAAACTTTTCTTCTGTCGAGCAAAGTATGAACCATTACAATATCCGAAGAAGTTTGTCAAACCAAAGGAGAAAGCAGGTGTCACGTAATTCTACGGAATTTTCCCCACAAAATTTTTATGCAAGTTTGTAACTGAAATATTCATCAAAGAACGTCTTGGGACTTTTGTTCCATAACTTCCTTTATTTAGGCAGAATTGCACCGCAAATGAAGAAAGTGTACTTTTAGGACCTTCGTGTTAGCTGACATATGGCAAGTTAAGGTTTTAGCCAATTGGCGTGTGAAGAATGATCAGGTGAAGATATCGATCAATACCTTTGACATGGCTGCAGTCTGACATAAACACTAGAAGCAAAGAATCATTCTGTTTTCAACAAAATCGAACATATTGAATGACCAAAGTAAAAATTTCTTCAACCTGCACTTGAGAAATACTTTGAACTATTATACTCTTTTTCTATTGAGGGAATAATATCTGGATGGTCAATTTCAGGGGAGTTTGGCTTGCTTGTTGTTTTCACGTGCACACAGAACTTTCCACGGAATGAAGAACAAGTAACGACAGAAACTGGATAGGTTGGATTCGCTCAAGTTACTGTAATACTTTTACCAAAGAGTTTTGCTGGTGGATAAGTTCTCATAGCACGCTTCAGTGTACTTCTCCCGAAGAAAGTCACAACCTTGTGCTTTGTGTGCACAAAACTTTATTTGCTCAATGTCCATACTTCTTTTTTCGTACATACATACATATATACAACCTATCTCCCTTCGGTCTCTGGAGCTTCTTAGGTTACAAAGGCATACTATCAATGCACTCCCATAATTCTCGCTGAAATCTTCTATCTTTAGCAAAATGCTAACACAGACATAAATAAGAGAGGGGAAACTGCAAGCCCGACCTGGCCACAAAACGACGATATTATGACATTCCAAGTTGAGGACCTGAGTTGCTTCTCCAGCAAAACGTTGTTACTTAATGTATGGAATTCAGAAGAAAATCAAGGGAAGAAGCCACTACTGCTTCAAGTGCTTACTTGCTTATTTTTAAATGGTCGTTTGCTCAAGAGCGTAATGTGATATCACATTACCTTCAGAAATTCGACTCTCTTCCACATCTTATGAAAACACATTCAATATCTTGGATGGAGATCGCTGCTACACATTATAGAAACTAGAAGGGTATTGACCATTCTGCAAGGACACACGTGTTTGCTCTTCCGAAAATTACTTCAAAAGACATATTCAGTTTCTCTACTCGATCTTTCAAAAAAAATTATTTTTGGTTTGCTTTCAACTTAATTAAGTTGAGAGTTGTTGAGTACTTGAGAGTTGATCTACACTCCAATGAAATCACAAACAAATGAACAAAATGTACATTTTCACATTAAGGCAGAGTGGGCTGAGAAAATAACCTCATTAAATACATCGCATGTGTTTATTAAAATATTGAGTGGTAGTGGGAGGGAGCTACGTTATGTAAGTTTAATCATAAGCTCCTCGACCATTCTCGGCATTCTGCTTTCTCCAGTTTTTCCATCTGCTTTTCTGAAATTCTGCTGTCAATAATTGACCTTTGGCCTACTTTGGTGTGTTGTTGCGTTTTCGTTACTTCCATGAGTCCATACATCATAGTTTATTCATCGGTCATTCCATATATGTTCCAAAGTGGTGATGTTTCTTATTCCGTGAGTTAAGATGGAAAAGCAAATATGATACTTTTTAAACATGTTCTGCCACTTTTCGGACTTGCGTAAGCAATGTAACCATGTACTTTCGAGTGTGAGCTGTTTTCTCCCATTCTTTCAACAACAACAACAACTGAATAAACCAGCGCAATGACAAATGCAGTAACGGAAGCTGAGAAAGTGGGGAAATAGAAAGATTAGTTTTATGCTTACTACTACTGCTGCCAGCAGCTGGTGGCTAATAGAAATAATAACTGGATAAATTATGGTAATGGAAAGAGTCCCCTTTCAGACTCAATCTGAGGATCTTTCGGGCGGATCATATCCCCAAGCAAAAGAAACACAATTTTCCAGTTATAGCCATTATTATTGGTCCCAGATAGAGGCATTTAAAGTCACCATCTTGATCTTTCCTAACCTACTAATGGACTACTTTACGAAAAATAATAACCACCGCAAAAATGAAAAAAACGACACAGAAGTGGTATTAAAGAGCGAAGCAGAAAGCACACTAATCTTACTGTGAATCCAAGTCGACTTAGTCCACGTTCAGCCAATGCAACGATAATGCATTCTTGGTAGCCGAGTTGCCTACCTCTGCCATCACCTAACATGTGAAATATGTTCATAAGATAATTTAAAATTACCCAAGAAAAAACTGCTTTCTCTTTCTTCTTAGGTGGCATAAATTTATTCCAGTTTTATGTCTGCTTATCCTTGGTCGATGGGTCTATACCGAATGATAAATATTACCATGAAGAAGCCATAAAATTTTCAAGTTTGAGAAATGAAAGTGGAAGAAGAAATATCGTCAGGTTGTTTGGACAGTAGATGATATACATGTAGCACAATTTTCTCATCCTTCTCCATACTTCATTTTAAATTACATTTTCCAACATAAATCTCGAGTAGATACATATATACTCGTACTTGCACCATCCAAAGCAAAAGTTGGGATGGAAAATATTCATTTGTCTGGATTTTAATGTTCCTGGGATGTAGCAAACAAATGAAAATTTAGTCCAAGAGCAATTACTCTTGTTGAATTCAAACAAATCAGAAGAGGTGCAAAACTGCAGACGACCATAATTTTGCTATCCCAAGATCCAAAATGATTGTGTATAAAAACAGAGTCGTAAAGAATCACTGTTTAGTGCACTCTTGACAGGGATTTCGTTTAGAAATAATCTAATATTTAAACGATGGGAAAAGTTTATCCAAACATGAGCAAGTATTGTCGAGCCAGCATAGAGTTAGTGCGAAGCGTCTCAAAGTCTCAACTCAAATATGTAACATTAAGTGTCACTTTCATCGTTGCCCTTCCTGTAAAGCAAGTTATATAGTTTTGTGGAAATTGTGCAATTTCAGCACGTTTCCATCTTGTCTTTCCCAATGTCGTGGAGTTTATGCTGTAGGCAGTTCCATCTGGATACGGACATTTGAGCTAATGGTAATGACAATCAATATTCAGGGTTATTACATATTACGCTCTCCGAAATGACTGCCCATTTCCATTTCATTTACCCAAGGTTCCACTTCCACTTGTAGTTGAATGAACTAAAGGGCCTTGCTCATTGTTCCTTACATAATGTTTCGTCACCATTAGTAAATTCAGATTTAAGTTTAGGAGGAGAGTACAACAAGTAAGGTTCTGAGCAATTCCATTTTTGGTGTTCACAAAGGACAGACTTTATATGCATATGCACGCTATTCATAAAATATAGTCATTTAATCCCCAGGTCATATAGTTTTTTATAATATATATTCTACATCTTCTTTCTTATTCAACTGGTCATATTATGTTCTTTGGCTAGGTTGCAAAAGTGGGTATACGTTTTAAAAAGGGACGTAATAAGAGTGGTAATGGAAAAATGTAACGGGACTAAGCTGTAATGTCCATTTGTTTTACTTAGGCCTTAATCTCCTCCCAGCTGTGGACTTAAGCCTTCTGTGACCTATCTTTGTCTCCCTTATGAGTCTTTTGGATGTTTACGCGATTCAGGAATTAACAAGCTTTTATATTTGAAACTAACTAAGGGCTTGAGATAGCAAGTTCAATATCAAATACGGAACACACGTGCTTATTCACAAACACGCAAATACCACTCAAGTATGGAGCGAAACGAATGTGCAAAAGTATGATAGACATAGTATGAATTCGGTTGTGTGAAGTAATCACAATTTATACAATAAACAGAGGTATATAAACAGGTTTTATTATGGAAGTTTGCATACTTTTGTTTCGTTATCTGTTAAAACCTTCCTTTCCTGAGAATTAAATTTAAAATGAATTTGAAGCTGCTCTAATTATGTACAAATATGCACAAGCATGCAGAATCTAAATGCAGCAAACTCACATATTTTAGCAACGATTTGAAGAGTCAGAGAGACTTAAAGACAGACATGCATTAAATATATTTGACTATTCCTGCTCTGGGTCCCGGTATGAAGCACGATAGCATTTTTTACGAGGTGCCTTAGAATATCACCGAAGCAGGTTTGGTGTTCTACTAAATTTACCCAGTTTCCTCTCCAGATTCGTTATTCATTCGCAGTTCAATGTAGAAATTTATCTACACCACATCTGCGACAATTTTTATTTGAAGACGCATGAGATATAGGTGTTCCCGGAATGGCTTTACTTACAGCTACCTTAAGCCATAAAATTCAGTGGGGATATTGTCCTGTCTGAATCTAGCTCACCATCAGCTTTCGGAATCCTTTTCCGGAAGAGTAAAGACATGATGCTTTTGTCAGAAACCTATAAGATATGTTTGAAAACATATTCCAGCGTAGTATAATGCAAAATGGAGAGAAAACGAATTATATTGTGTTGTTCGGAGAAAAGCAAATTCATCGAAACCCGGCTAGTACAAGAAACCGTATGGCTGTCATAAGCATGTGTAAGCCAAAAATGATTGAAAAGGAACATTTTTGTTTGAGCCTCAGCCTCTCCTACGTATTATCGGATTTCGCAAAAAAAATTGACAAATCACAATCTGTAATATTTTTAGGTGAAAGCGTTATTCGGAGCATTAATCATAATAACATCTTTTGTGGCCTCTATTTTTTGGGGTAAAAATCTGGGTAATACGTTGACTTTGAAGGAAATCAATTCAACTTTTATGTGCACACCATCCTGCAACCCACAAAAATGAATTATACATTAGTAATATATACCTTCCTACCTTTCATTCAACGACACCGCGGTTTTATGACGTATAATTTGCTGTTTGATATGGTCTAACATGATGATTTAGAAATGAAAAGCGGTCGAAGTTTTCCTACTGCTGAAATGCTTACTTAAAAATATAGGGTAATACCTTGCTTAAATTTCTAACACTGAAATCCATTAGTGTCTATTCCCATTCTTAAATGATATTCGCAATGACCCTTAATGAATTCCTTAGTGGGGTAATAGGTCAGTATAATGAAAATTTATTTTATTATGTTTGTTGTTTCTCATAATTATGTAAAACTTTATTAGAAGTTAGCCCGAATACGATTTTGCGTGTGGCAAAGAATTCAAAGAATTAATTATCAACAATTTCATTTCACAAGCAGTCAAAAAGTATTTGTATTGTATTACAACGAAATTACACTTTTTATAATTCTGCCCATATCAGTAGAACAATAACATTACAGCCTGCTTTCACTTGCAGTTCAACTCAAAGTCGTATTCGTGGGACATCTATCATCGTATAACGTTAACTTTTGGAAAGTTGTACAACCTTTCTCCAAGAGATCTTTAAAAATTATAATAGATGACTATTCTTTTCCCTCTGTATGCTCAACAGCTGGTAAAGTTAAAATGAAAAGCTAGAGTCACGTAGTCATTTCATTGCTCTTCATTTCCATGTCTTCTTCCTTCCAGTCAAACGGTTTGAAATGTAACTTCATATGAACTAATCAAATGCATGAAAGTGTGAAAGTAATAAACATAAACTAAAAGCAATGCTAAACTTGAAGGAATTTCAATTTTATTAGTTTCAACAATTTTATTTCATTGTCATAAAACTCGCCTCAAAATAAATAAATAAATAAATAGTTTGGTTCGATCGTAATGCTATCTTATGAATTAATGTAAGGCACCAACACAATCAAAATAAATAGGGTATACACAAGGTTTGATATATAATACATTTTTAAAGTCCTACTCTTTTGCAACGTATGGATTGATGAAATTCATATTAGGAAGAAGTCCCCTTGCGGCATCTTCTAAAACAAAAGGTTGCATGACTCTCATCAGCACTTGTTTTCGGTTCCATCTGGAGAACTGACAAGGGCGTAAACAGGCTCATTTAATCTAACAACCTTTGATCCCATAGTGCCCTCATCGGGACTAAGGTATGATGGGAAGTCTGGTTCAGAGTCGGAAGCTTTACGTTGAACTTCGTTTTCGGCAGCTGGTTCCTCAGAAGCAGGTTCAGATGATTTGACTTCCTTCTTAGCTTCCTCATCAATGTTTTGAGAAGGCTCACCTTCCACCTCAGGATTAGAAGCCTTGGGGGACTTGAAGTACATATTTCCTGGACCGACCATAGAGTTTTGAGACCACTGTCCTTTTCTCCAATTCTTTCAGGGGTCCGTTCTGGAGGCTTTGCAAGAGAGTTTCTTGCTCAGAGAGGGCTCCTGGGGATTGATTCTTGACCCCAACTGCTGTTGGTTGGCCACTTGGATCATTAAGGGGGAAGCGATCCAGACAGGGTTGACTAGCCAACTTTGGGACTTGCCCAGTCACATTTCTCTCCATCAAACCACAATGTTTTGTGGGGCAGTCAATGGGGTGATAAGTACATCTAGGACAGGTTTGCTCCCAAGCCACGCCGTTGGAGCAGGAGACGTAGATTCCTCGATTTTTTGCAAAGTCGGGATGACACAGCTCACCATCACGAAGACAGACGTAGTCCTTGACAATGTTTGGCTTTGGCTTTACATCATCTTTGGTAGCTGATTTTTCCTGCTTTTCTTCTGGAACAACTGGAACGAATTAAAACAAAAAATATTAATTAAAATCTTACTGTATTAGTACATGAGTTTGATGTAAGAGTAAAATGTGGATGTGGAAATTACCTCCTGCAACAGCAAAAGCTACTAGGCACGTGACCCCAACGAAAGTTACCAGTTTCCGGACCATTTTGCAAGTTGCCCCAAAATGTTACAAAGGAATTTTAGTGAGGTAGGTAGAGGACTTGTAGATTATTGTGTTGTAAAGTAAGGAAGATGATGAACTGATGATGGGATCTGAATTCTCTAGGTTTTTTATACTAAATTTTACACAAGTTGTATGATATATTTTAGTGCAAATGGTCCCCAAAAATGGAGCACCAAAAATAGAACCCAAAATATACAAACCCAGTGGCATTGTGTAAAAGGGTTTTCCTAAATACGAGATCCAGTTGTCATGCTGACCTCAACAAAAATTACTCATCTGGGTCAAACACTAAGCTGGGTGATCCCTTTAAGCAAGTAACGGAAGTTCAAGTTCATGTAAGGATACACACAAGAGCAAATAGCAAGATAAAATGTATTCATATTGAACCCAGGGGACCCATTGAAATTTATAAAGTTGATTTGGTTTGGATCTTGGAAAGGAAGTTACAGGTGTTTTGTACTAGTAGAGAAACATATATATTGCTTAATGTAAAACTGGATATGGAACAAAAACAATCGTTTTAATGGAAGCTCAGAAGAAAAATCGAGTCTTCATCAATTAAACAAATGTAGGAGATGTTCACAAGATCAGTTTATATTTAAAATTCAGGATTAGTAGATCTAACCTACTTTTTATTCAGTAGTGCCAGTCTTTCAGTGCACTACTTAAGCAAAGTTACATGAATGAACATGAACCCTTAGCCCCCAAAGACTTTTACTACGCATCTTGCATTCTATTCACACAATGCCCACTAAAAACGGAGATGAGTATTTTTCACATGTCCAATCCAACTGTTTCCTTCCCCATGTTTAGTTTAGAGTTTACAACCTGCAATTTTTCATTGGATTCCGAAGACAGTGTGTATAAGGGATAATGATATTTTTCTATTTTATACGGGACAACGGAGTTGCTCGCACATCTTGCCACTGTTGCATTGACTTGCAATATCTCCCCAATCAATCTTGAATAGCTTCATAAGATCACGACCAAAAAGGGATGTGCCTTCACTTACTGGGATGCTGTAGAATTGTTTCTGACCTTTATACTCCAACTGAGTCTTCAGGGCTCCCAACGGGATAAATTCTTGATCTGTATAGGTCTTGAAAACCACATCAGTCTTCTCCAGTTTTGGTGATCCTAATTGTTCTTTCCAGAATGCTTCTGAAATGATGCTGAGTTTGCATCCTGAGTCAAACTCCATCACGTGTGGAACTCCATTTATCTTCATGACTATATGGATGATGTCCCTGTTGGTGGATTTGTGGGAATGCACAGTAGCGATAGTGTTGGTTTGGAATCTATTGTTAGATTTCTTCGCCGGCTTATCTTCACTATCCGCATTTTTGCACATTTTCTGGAAATGCCCTTTTCCACCACATCCAAAACATTCCACATCTTTATGAGGACATTCTTTGTTGGTGTGCTTTTTAGAGCCACACTTGCCACATTGGGTCTTTGACTTCCCTTCCTTCGAGAATCCGGCTTTGGATTTTGGATTATTCTTCTTTTTCCCTGCCTGAGTCTTGTTGACCTCTGCTGCAAGTGAAGAATTTCCTTCTCGAACAAGAGTGGTGCTGATATCCGCAGCTTCTTGGGCTTCAGCAATTACGATTGCGTCTGCTAACGTCAGATCGTGGTCCTTCTGGAACAATTGATTCTGAGCTTTTTCGTTAGCCAATCCAAACAAAAGCTGATCACGGAGTCGCACTTCTAACTCTGTCATCTTTATTGACCGTTCAAATTTGCAATGTTGTGCTAGCCTTCTGAGCTCAGCAACAAACTGGTTAACTGTCTCTCCCGCTTTCTG
Source organism: Orchesella cincta (assembly GCA_001718145.1). Classification (NCBI taxonomy): domain Eukaryota; kingdom Metazoa; phylum Arthropoda; class Collembola; order Entomobryomorpha; family Orchesellidae; genus Orchesella; species Orchesella cincta. Next base: position 25,332 of record LJIJ01000226.1, on the reverse strand, counting down.
TTTTCTTCCGGTGAACTTATAACGTTCCGAAAGAGCCTTTGGCGTTGGTTTGAAGTGGCTCACCAACTTCCCTTGTAGTTCATCAATGGTCTTGTTTTCGGGCTTATCAGGCGCGAACAACGAAGATAAAATCGAAAGTGTTGGTAACCTAGCGAGGATAACAGAACTGCCTTACACTTAGCAAGTTTTGCTTATCTGTTAAAGTTATATCCATATCATTCGCTAGCAAAAACGAACGAAACGCTTGTAACCACACTTCAATATCGTCCACTGAAGAGTTGAACTGTGAAAAGTTACCAACGGACGGCATTTTTACAGTTTTTCATAAACTGAAAAATAAACTGAACTTCACTGTTTAAAAGCCTCGTCGCCAAAATATGTTATGTATGCAAGTAAGATGACTTTACGCATTGACGAATGGCACATACAGTAACATAGGTTCTTTATTAAATGATAAAGATAAAGTGGTAAAGTACATGGGATTTTATATGTACAGGAGAGAACGACTTGTTATCTAGCCGGACGAACACGATATGAGACTTGAGTCCCAAAGTAAAGCTAACCTAAGCTTTGCTACACCTCTTACTGGTGCCTGGATTCTATCTCTCTCATTGCCTTTTGGTTTGACTGACCCTGAACTGAGTTTTACCTATGCTAATGCTTTTAATAGGACTAATTCAATATGATTGAACATCAAGATGGCTAATTTACTAAATAGCTAAATATTCAAATACACCACAGCTACTTTATCACCAATTTGGCTACTTTATCACCAAATTGCCTATGTACAATTTATGGCTATTTTATTACTCGATAGGCTACTTAGCAATTATGGTATTTAATCAGCAAGTTGGTTAGATATTGCCTCACAGGCTATTCAATGCCGTTACATCTGGACATATTTCTAAAAGCTATTTATGGCTAGCGTATTATCATTTTTCAATCCAATTGTGTTCAGTGTTTAGCTGAGCACAGCTTTCTATGTGTGATGGGAAGTTTTGATAAAGTTACATTTAGGTAAGTTTCCTCTCTTGCTTTGTTTGCTAGTACATAACTAATTTTAATGAGAGATAAGTCAACGCGCGTTCATTCCATATGCATTTATTTTTGTTTTTCTTAGTGTACATACACTAAAGTAACAGAATGTAACATATGTGTCAATTGCTCACGTAAATAGTTGGGTCCTAGTAGTTTGGGATTTACAAGTTGTCATGCGATACAAACCGTTTGATACGACAAGTGCGGCATTGCAAAATATTTTAGGTACTTGTATATAGGTAATAAGTGGTTAAAAATGTATCGTACACATGAGGAATTTTCTACAAAGCATCAGTTATAGCTCAGCCGTCACTCTAAAAGTAATAATTATACTTAAAATACTACGCACAGAACTACAGAAGGTACAAAATAAAAGCGTTTCATACTTCAAACTTACATACGTATGCAAAATGCAGAAAAACGAATTCATGATTTAAAACTGACAATACGCCCACAACGCACACGACATTTTGTGAATATCAAAAACTTTACAAGGATTAGATGTATTGTTAATTTGAAAATAGAGTAGCCAATTTGGATACGTAGCCAATTTGGGGATAAAGTAGCCAATTTGGCTGCGTAGCCAATTTGGGGATAAAGTAGCCAATTTGGCTACGTAGCCAATTTGGTGATAAAGTAGCCAATTTGGCCATGTTTCCTGGAGCTGTTTATAATAAAAAAGTCTTTTTGGTGTGATTATGAAGTGCGCAAAAATTGTTAAATGTTCAAAAGCCGGACCACAGTCCTCTCGCTCCAGGCCGTACGGATTCTCATTACGGGCGTGCTTCGCAGCTACAAATTATATTTTCAGTCTTCTAAATTTGCGACATACATATGAGACTACCTACATTTCAAAGTCACAAGACGACTTAAGGTTAGAAATAATCGCTGTATTTATTACATTTACGCTTACATTATACGGAAAATATTCGAGGTTGATATCAACAAAGAAACTGACTTTGATAATAGAGAACAGGAAATAAACTACGAAAGCTCTAACAAACTGAAACATGAAAAATATTAAAACAAAATTTAGCATGAAAAATGTTTTGTTACCAATATGAAATCATTAAAAACAACTGTTTTTTTGTGATTTAAAGGGACGTCTGATGATTCCAGTTTGCTATATGGAAACATCTGTCATAACTTTCCATCGTTGAGCTTTAAAAAGCTAGTAAAAATTGATTGAAACAAAAGAGTGTAATTTGTGATTTTTTCCGTTTTCGGATGCCCAAAAGCTGCACGAAACCAATAGGCATTTTCACACCTGTATTTCAAATGTCGCACTGCTTTGCAAATCTTTCTATTGTGAGTATAGAGGAAAACGATCGCTTGTATTCCGAACAAAATATTTCAAAACTTAATTGAGGTCCACCATGGGCCGAGACAGTAACTTTTCTCATCCAAACACAACGAAAGCCTACAGAAAGTATTAATTCACTCAATATTGTTTGGCTTTGTGTAAGCAAAATGCCTCATAGAAGCCATTGATTATAATTCTTAAATTACGCCTTTACTGCTGTATGAATTGTTTTGAAATACCTGATTTCATTGGTTATAACTTAAATTTAACTAACGTTAGAACCAGCAAGGCAAGATTGTTCGTAAAATAATCTATACTTCAAGGGCTGTTCCTCCAACACTGCCATAAGCCTCCACCAGTCAAACTATTGCAACGCTCTATTGGTTTCAAAAGTGAAGTTAAAAACCGACTCATGATAGCACGTGTAAGTTCTAACAAGTTTGTAACAGGTCATACTGCCCAAAGCATGCATAAGGCATCGGGAGTATTTTTTACAAGTATATTCATTCATCAGCTCACAACTCTAAGCACAAGGCAAAGAGGGGCAGTTCATAAACCACAGATATCTGGAAACCAATTCCTTGTCATTTCTATACAGTCCACTCTTTACTAACAATCATTTCAAACCTTACATTTTATAATATCCTGACTATCGAAGAACGTTCTGTTGATTTACGTACAAAAGCTTATTAATATGACAATAGCGCGCACTGCCTGGACGGTTTGGATATAAATTTTTAATTGCACATTTTCTCAAATCAACCTATTAAGTCAATCAAATAATCAACCCAACAATGGAAACAACGCATAACTAAAAAAGAATTATATGATATATTTCGCAGGTTTCTACTCAAGTGGTCAATATTTTATACCCACAAAGATTTTATGCCATTTGTGCATCGCCATTCAGCCAATGTATAGATACCCAAAGATGTCCAGAATGAAAAAGTGGGTATAGTAAAAACAGTGATCATCCAGTAGAAATCGTCATGATTGCATCAGTACCTGCTGATGTTCGTGTTACTGCATAACAAAGAATAAGTGAAGACCTATTGCATAGCAAAGTACACAACGAACTTGCTGCACAGATTAATATAATTTCCTTTTTACAATATTAGTATATAAATATGTGCGTTTGCAAATTTTTGTGTAAGTTTGAGTTAAAGTCCGACCTTTTTAAGCTCTCCATGCGTCCGGCCTGGAGCAGTCGCTCCAGCTTGCTACGCCGTCGGTGCGGTCCTGCATCCGTACGGTCTGGAGCAATAAAAGAGTGGTCCAGCCTTTTTGCAATTTACCAATTTTAGCACACTTCAAAATAACGGCAAAACTCCTTTTGTTGATTACAAAATTGCACGACAATGACTTTTTATCATTTAACCACGCCAAAAATGCACTTTTTATCCTAACATAGCACTATGGTCCAGGGGGAAAGCAGGGCTAGCCAGACCATGCAGGTAAGCTCTCGGCTGGCCAGTAAGGTGTGCGGGGGCTACGAATCCCCCTGGGGGCGCAAAAAATGCAAACCCAAGCTAGTCCTGCTAATCGTCCTTGGCTCTGTGATAGTACGGGGGACGTAGTACTGTAGTTGTTGTCACGAGGGTGGTGACTGTAACACTGCAGTACTCCCTGTAGTGTTTCCCTTCACTATAGGAAGATGTACCTACTGGTAAAAATGGGATAGATCGCAAAAATCCTAATAATAATGGATTAGTCGACCCTCGTGTATCGTGTGAACCAGCTCCTATGATCGGTGTGAACCAGGGAGCCAGCTCCTCTGGGAGAGCAGGACCATACGATCGGGTGTGAGCAGGATCATATGATCACGGGGACCCGTAAATACATACATGGTCCAGGGAACCAACTTTTTCCACAAGTGTAAATATGGCACAATTGGACAATAAATTTTTAAAAGGTTAAATTTTAAACGACCAGTTATGTTTATAGGGTAAAAAAGGGTGTATGTAGATTTCGATAAAAATACTTTCAGATCACCATACTACTTTGTTTTTGTGTTATGTGCATGATATTGCAAATTGACCAGAACTTTCCATGTTATTTTACAAAAACGTTAGTGCACAAGTCTGGCATCCAAGGGATACAGGCCAATTTTCCAAAGTGAAGACAAATCAGTTATTAATTGTAGCAATTGGATTAGCAGTTCTGATAAAAATATATGCATTAGAAACAAAAATTTACAATGCCACTTTTAGTTACACTTTTTGCGATATCTGATACAATTTTTATAAAAATGTCGATGAAATTCCTGGAGAAATCATTCACTTCCAGTCCGGTAGCTTTGTGATATATACGAAGGTGAGCCGACACTCGAGTTTATTTCAGTTCAAATATATGTAAGAACGGATATAGCATGTTACCAACTAGCGTAAATCGAGCTTTCTAAGGTATTGTGGAATTTATATTGTGGTAGTCATGTTAAGTTGATACATTTGCAACAGGGCATTAAGAATAGGAGTGTTCACAAATGGATTGCTTAATTAGCCAATTTTAGCTGTGTTTTTTTATTTCAGGATAGCTCTAAATTGTCAAATTTTATATCATTACCTTGTTATTTATTTAAATATTTTACGTGTCCGGTTCTTGGCAAGTTATGGTATTCAGAAAGTTTCACGTACAGTAGTACATTTAACACCCAATGTTTAGTACTAGCGATCTTAAAATAAATGTACATCCCATAATATGTTGTAGCAGTATAAAACCAGTTTATGATTGGCGATTTCAAACGATCTTGCAATATGCCACCCGTTTTCTAACTACGGTACTGCCAAATACATTAACACAAAAAAGTCATAAGGTTGGCAAAAAATTGGTGTTATGTACAGTTTAACATCCGTACTCCGTTCTGCCATCAGAATGACAAAATGTCATAAGAATAATGTAAAGAAATCATATATGTATAATGTCATCAGTGTGACCAAAGGACAAATAAATTTCACGTTCAGTCATATCTTTCAGTCAATTTTTCACTATTTTTACTATATCTGAGCCGATTTTTGTTAAATTAGGCATTGTATGTGAGCAAACCAGAGTGTGCATACGGGCAGATGAACGTTTTGTGTGAATTTTAATGATTTTAAGGTCTGTTTTAGAGTTAAATATTTTATAGCAGGTTAATCTTTACAGATCTTTACCACCTTTCTATAATAACAAGCAAAAATTAATAAAATTCGAACCACTTATATGGCCCAACACGGTTCATATTATATCACTGCTCAAGGGAACTGACTTTACAGCCGGAAATGTAACCTGACGCCGATAGATGCCATTAGATATGCTTTTTGTGAAAACTTTTGGTTACTAAGAAGCAGTTGGGATGTGAATTTGCATATCCTCTCCTGAACAGTTACGCTTGCTAAGTTGAGTATGCAATGGAAACGAAACTCCTTTTCAGATCTCCACTATAAGTATGCTAGCCCAAAGTACGACAAGCTTCCTGTTGTACCATTAGTATGCAAACAAATCTGTTGCGGTACCTGTTCAAATGGTTTCAACGGGAAACGACAACTTTCAGTGCACAAATGTTTATCACATTGCCAGAGAGCTAAATTTATCTCGAGTTACTCATCAACACATAACTGTAAGTTTTTAAGTCGTTAATAAAGTTTTAAAATAATCGGCAAGTTAGAAAAGCTAATTTATTTTATTACAATATCAACATCTTGTTAGTCTAATTACAGTATACCTAACAGTTACAAATAATGCTGAACATAATATTTCACTACAAACTACATTATAAGAAATGAAAACATAATGGATGTTCAGTAACTGGTGTAACATTTTAATTGTTCATTTTAACAATGAATTAGATTTTCTGGTAAGCCTAAACCACAACTTATGCAATATAGTACAAGTTACATGAAAATCTTAATAAGCAGGTAAATTCAAAAGTGGTCAAAATTGAGATTCATAGTGTGAACGAGATCACATTCAAAATTTCTAGTGAAAGACTACAAAAGGTTGCAGTCTAACAAGGAAGGTGGCCTATTTTTATATTTTTAACTGTTTGTTACCTTGACTGTGACGATACTCTAACGAGAGGACCTTACGAGTGAGACCTCGTCGATTTGGCTCATACTTTGTCTACTAGCTCATTTTCATGTTTATCTAGCGTGGTTAAATGGATTTTTTGCAACGCGTTGTCATTTAGGAGAAAAAAATTATTTTAAAATTCCCGTTTCAGATTTTCTTATGGGGAATAACATGGGAAGGAACGGCATTCAGTTAAATGCTTATATGTTCGAAATTATCGTACCGATTTGCATGAAAGTTTTTTTTATTAAACTCCTTACAAAATTCTACACCAGAAAAATTAAAATTGTACTCCATCAAAATTAAATGCATCATGCTGTATGTATGTGCAATCGGCCACTCTACAAAAGAGATTACTTAAAAATAACCCAGCTACGGCTACATTTTAAATTGGAAATTGTAAAATTGAGACACAAGTTAGCCCTAAAATGAAAATTTGAATCCTGATACGCCTACTCACTTTAAATAGCCCAAGCTATAATATCTCCACATACACCGTCTTGCTAGAGAGACCGATAGCACATTCATACAATATTATTCATTATATTTTCATGGAGTACAATTTTCATTACTCTTCTGTAGAATTTTGTAAGGATTGTAATGGAAAAACTTTCATGTAAATCGGGACGATAATTTTGAAGATATAAGCCTTTAACTGACTGTCGTTCATTCCAATGTCATTCCCCATAAGAAAATCTGAAATGGGAGTTTGAAAATAATTATTTTCTCCGAAATAACAACGCGTTGCAAAAAATCCATTGAACCACGATAATTACACATAAAAATAAGCTTGTAAACAAAATATGAGCCAAATCGGCGAGGTCCCACTCGTAAGGTTTCCTCGTAAGAGTTACAGAGTCTAATCATAATGAATTGGAATGAGTTCACAACACAATGTTACGTTACATTCATCATAAGTGCAGTCCAATATTATTTTATTATACTACACATATTGCACTAAACCTGAAGTACTCAAGCACTACATATAGTATGGTTGTTGCAACAACCTTTACTTACTGCACGGGACGAACATATTTCATTTCTCTTTGTACAAAATTAAAACACGCTTATAAGAGCAATCCTGCCATTACAACATTACAAGCCATATGAATAATTGATATAAAAAGTATACTGACGTTAATTATTAGAAAACGTGAGACTAGTAAACGTTGATATTGAAAGCACTTTTGCACACATTCGTTGATAGTTTTTATTGGCGACTTAACATTAAATGAACCAAATCACATTTCGTAAGTACAATCACAAAACCGCAATCCACGTTTCTCAGCAACAAGTTTATCACCTATCGGGTAATGGAAATAGCTTAATGGGTTAACTTTAAACAGTGTCGCTTCCTGATACATTAAGTTGAAAATAACGATTACCTTAAAATTCAAAATAGTAGTAAAGGGAAACGTGAAATAATTTATTATCAGCGTTCCTCAAACTTATGTACTATTTACCTAATTATACAACATTAAAAATAAAAAAGCCTTTGATTTATGTACATTATTACTTTTAACACTAATTTCAAAATGACCACATAAATGGGTTTAACTATTGGACTTGGTACCTGGTAATAATTACACAGACAATTAAAAGATCACAGTTTAGTCAAGTGCAGTCATGTATAGCTCTCATAAAAGTAGTAAACTATCAGCAATCGTGTGCACAATATGTGTTTGTTAGCCTCCAACGCAGTATTACAAACGCAAAACAAGTCATCACGAAATAACGTTTCAGGCGGTTGGTAGATTGACAACGTGCTCTTTGTGACCTCAACTAATTGGGTATAACCAACGCTGGTAAAAAGAACATGTTGGATAATATGTGTATCGGAAATTTAAATATTTATAACATACACCTAGAAGCCTACAAAAGACAACGTGGTATGTTCAAATGATTTTTAAACGTACAGTTTTGACAGTTACTCTATATTGACATGACAATTTTAAGCTACTTCAAAAATCGAATACCACCCACAATTTTTTCGATACTAACAAGTTGTACTTTTAACTACACACGGAAGTTAGAATAAGCGAAATACTGAATTCAGGGTTGTAACATATAAAAGACGGCGGTTGCTTGTTAATTTAGTGTTCGGAAATTGCACGTTTACGTTGAGGTTCCTAAAAGAAGTACTTAATTTTGTTTCATAGTAAAAGCAAATAATTATTTTAATGGTCACCTGAAACGATTTAATATTATTAAAACGGGCCAATTCCAATTTTTATGTTAAAAACGTTTTATTACTATTGGATGCTTGAGCACACACACAATGGGATCCGACAAAATGCTTAATTCCAATAGATGTTCTACAAAAATAACACTGTACTTACGACGGAAGACATAACCTAGTTAAGCTCCGATTGACCTTAGCATGTATGTTCCATTTACGTGTCTTGTCACGTATATTGAGTACCAAGTCTACATGAGCACTTTTGTTAACGTTTGGAAAAACTGAAAATTTCAGCTGAGGATTTAACATGGGAAATTATTAACTGAGAAAGGGGGACCAGGGTCGCTACTTCAAAAACTTTTTTTTATAAAAAATGTGGTTGAATGCGAAATTTCGAAATTTGAAGTTGTGGCACGGGATTTTCAAATACAGAGACAATTTTGATTGGTCTCACTGCCTATTTGTACGTATTGTTTTATATTATGCTAATAATTATTTCGGTGAATACATAATAGCTCGTTGTCACTGAAATGTGGAACGGGAATTCGGAAAAATGTATTCACGTTCACATATTCGGAATCACTAAGAAGCGACTGTACCAAGTACCATGAGAAGCCTAACTATACCCACTATACAAAAACGTAAGTAAAGAAGATCACAAAAATCAATGTCAACATTAATAGTTCAATAACGAAATAATGTACAACACTGCATACATCATGAAAAAATATTTGTAAGAAACTATCAGCATCCTTTTATGAACAATTAAAAACTATGCAGTATAATATTGCAAAAATTATTAAAAAATATACCCGTGATATTTTTATGCTACGTAACTGCAAAAAAATTTAAATGGATTTTTTGGCTTTCGAAAAAGATTGCTGTTTCCTACATTTTGGAGCAATTTGATCATACGAGACTTTCTAATAAAACGATTCATGTTTCTGACATTTTATCGCAATTCTCTCATACGCAGGTTTCTTTCAAAAAATAGCGAGGATTTCTTACATACATCTGCATACTTATATTAATTATTATAATTATATAATTACTTTCGCGATAAAATTGACAAAAGTCGTTAGTGACAAAACTACATCAGTACGACTTTTTCATAAATCTTAAGGTTTTCGATTTTCCTCCATTAAAGATACAGCTTGAACATATTAGGCCTAACAAAAGTTACAAACTTTTTGAGTCTAAGAAAACTTGCAAATTTGCCAAATAGCCGCTACATTGTGCCTTTGATGTTGTCAAAAAATGACCGTCATTGGCATCTAGTTTTGATTTTTTGTATGCACTTTTTTGTGAGTGTGAACGGCTCTAATACTTTGAAGCGTTTTGCCACAAACTTCACAAAGTCCAACTTTTGATCTCATGTTGATATCATCATTATTTCTGCCACGGGTATCCTGAAACAAAAATCAAATTAAGTGAAACAGCACACAACATTCCAAAAAGTACTGAAAAGTCAACAAAACATGAACCAACCATTTTATGAACTTCCTCCTGATGAGACCACAACAGCCACTTGGTTTTAAACTCTGCCTCACACAGTCCACATTTTTGGGGATGAGTTTGAAATAACTTCATACATGTTTTTTTCCGTTCCAGAGCTTGTCGGTCCTTAGTTGCTTTTGCTTTCACATTGTGCATTCTTTCTTGCTCCGGAAACGACTTTGGCTCCTCAATTATGTTGTTGCTTGTTTGCTTATGATATTTCGCCTTGTGGCACCGAATTGTAGCAGGATTGACCAGCCAGCCGCAAATCTCGCAGGGTATCCCATTCCCCTCATCATGCATTTTGGAGTGCTTGACTGCTTGTTCTCTTTTCCAAAACTTATATCCAGAGCAGTGACGGCACTCATATCTGTACAATGTGTCTGCATCTGAGCAAGCAACAAAATTTGGATGAACCAAGTCGCTTTCCATTAGTTTGATTTCCTTTCTCTTTCCCCAAACAGAAAGTGGCCAAATGGCTGCGTTTTTAGTTGACAAATTAGGAGCTTTCTTGGAATGCCAGTAGGCACTGTGACGCTTTACACAGCCAACAACCCAGCCACATTTTTCACACTTTTTCTGAGGTCTCCCTGGCTTGTGGAGTTTATTGTGCCGATTAATACGCTCCTGATGTCCTTCAATCAGGGCACCGCATTTTTTACATTTGTAAAATGTAAATTTATATTTTTGTTTTGGCATTAGTGATTTTGCCTTTGAATCTGGTGAATAGCTTTCACCAACAGAATCTTCATCTGCATTTGAATGCTCATCAGAATCTGCCGTTGAATCTTCATTTGAATTTGCATTTGAATGTTCATCTGAATTTACTGGTTTATCTTTAACTGAATCTTTAATTGATGAACGCAACACCCTCGGCTCTGATTCGTGCTCACCGTCTGAATCACTCTCCTCATATTTAATCACCACGTTGTATATCTGACGATTAGTCCCCAATAGCTTTATAAAATGAGGAAATCCGTCCAAAAACTCGGTATTTGTTTTTAGCAACTCAATTGCAGTATCCTCACAAAAGCCTAATCATAATCAAAACAAAATTGGTTAGTCACTTATTATTCTAACTATTCAAATCAAATTATTTCTTACATTTTAAAACTTCCTGTCTAATGGCTCTCCAAGTAGTATTACGAACCGTCTCTCCGTTCTCAAGAGCAACTGTTCCAATGCTCCTCTTAATCATCAGTTTCAGCATGGATTCTAGAAAATCCAGTGACACCTCACGTTTTGTGTTGTTCGTCAAATCATTGTAGTAATGAGCTACAATAGGTTGGCATCCCAAGCAAACGCTGACCCAAAAGTCAGGGGGAAGCTGGCCCCCATATTTTCCAAAGATATTAGAACTTTTTGAAATTTTTACGTCGAGGATGGTTTGAACCATATACTTAGCACGCAGTTTTTCCTCTGCAAATTCAGCCTCGTCTGCTTCACCAATCGGCTCCAGAGTTTCTCTATTTATCTTAACTGTTTTTCCGTCTACTACGGCGTATGAGTCTACACATTCAGTTGCACAAAATAAACAAAGAGAACTAAAGGCAGAAGAGTTTTCTCCAGAATCTTGACTCTCTGTTGCTATTTCCATGGCTCATGTCATAAATTCTATTATAATAAGGGTGTAAAATGAACAATTAGACGTTTTTCTACAATTGAATACCACCTGTAAGTGATGTTTATGTTGATTATAGCTTTTTAATATAAAGTAGGAAAACAGTACCCTATATATTCTAGGAAGGGAATATGATATTGATGATATGATATGATATGATATATGATATGATATATGATATGATATAGTCAGTTTGAAATTACCGTTCAAGGTTTGGGTTGAGTGAGAATTTTGAGCTGCGTTTGGGTGGAGGTGGTCCGCCCATACACAATCCAAACAAAACTATTTCTGTGTTCATGTACATTGACAAATCTGGCAAAAAGTGGAAGCTGCTTGCATTACTTGATGATGATGAACAAATCCAGCTACTGCACTCCAAAATGTTGTCGAATAACGTGTTTCTCATGTCCACAAGTTTTCTCCACAGAAGAAAGTATCCTTGGTCTGTAAATTTGCTTTTCTAATAACAAAATTTTCAGCTAAAATTTTAGTTAATTGAAGTAATCTTCACGTGCAAAGTTGATAGTATTTTATCATCTAACTGCTATCATTTTTATGTTATTCCAACAAGCCATTTTGTTTTTCTTCTTGTTCTTGAGGTCCAGGAAGGTGGTTGTATTTGCAGCATGTTGCAAATTTGACCTCGTGGCATCCAATGTATTTTCAGCACATAAAAATGGTGGAAGTTTGCTTTAAAGCTGTTGAGGCTAGAGTTTGCACGTTACATTCTTTCATCCTGGTTCCAGACGCCTGTATGTTAAAACATTCAGTTTAAATTCAGTGATTTGGTCATCAAAAAGCGCAAAACGATTTAAACGATCTATTTTATTTGATGAAATGCTCTGAATGTGTCTGGTGTTCCAGACATTGACAGTTTTCTTTTTAAAAATAATGTTGACTTTATTCAGCTCTTATTTTGATAAAAAATTTAGCTGGATCTTGGTCAACATATTAATATATATATATATTGAGTAAGGCACCATTTCCTAGCTTCTTATTGACAGTCAATACTTCTATTTCTATCAGGTGATACAAGGCATCTATAGAAATTTGGAATTGAACCTTGCCCAAAATCAGGCGAACTGATCAGTTTTGAACTTCAAACGTCCAACCTGATAACACAGTAGTCGTCAAGCATTGACAAATACACAATGGAAAACTCAAACTGAAATGAGAGCAAAATTCTCAAAATATATTTTATTTCCGCCAACCCACGTTACTGATAAAAATGCTCAGAAATACGAGATATATCAATGTACGTATCAATTTCATTGAAATAGTGGCTCCGTTTTATTTAGTCACCAAAAAAGTACTACCTGCTGTCGGCAGGATTGCATAAAATTAATTACTCACCTTTTATTGATAAGTTCACACTTTTTATAAAGGGCTGAGCTCCATTTCTGAATAGGAATATCCGAGTTGCAGCCGTCACCCATTCTTATAAATATCAATTTTTTAAATTTATTTAAAGTCCGTTTCTGATAGCACAAGAAATACCAGTAGAACTCTTTTGTGGGACAAAAGGCAGTAATATTTACTATAAATCTGTTGCACTTTTCAAGCTAAAATTGCGGATTGTCATTTATTTACTGAAATTGTGAAGTTGGATTTGGATCTCACAAACTCATCCTTATTAATATACCACAACTAAGCAAGATGCAAATGGGACACTCGCACGAATTCCAGTTTCTCTTTACCTTTCGGGTTTATCAATAAAATGAACTGCGTAGTTAGCGTACAAACCATATAGTCCGTAATATGAGATTTGTGAGCTCGTTGCAAGGTATATCTATTGGTAACAGCTACACGCTCTTCATGCATGTACATTTTTCTTTATACGGTGTACTACCGCAGAAATGCTACTTTAACGATATGCCGCAGTGTAGCGTCAGTTTTATATATGTACCCAATGCCCTTTCGTGTGTTCTACATGGAAGCAGCTATACTTGACCTATATAAACTATCCACTTGAGCTGCTCTTGGATCCTCATGTATTTTTTGGCCTCTGAGAACAAACCAAAAGCAGCATCGACTTTTACACGGTGTGCACACTCACAATTTGACTCCTTTGCTGCTTAGTCCAGTGGAAGGATGGCATTGCAATATGCTATGGAATTGAATCCTTATGACTTTTAGTGGTTGAGTATCAACGCGATTTGATTGGTTTGTGAAAATATGGATGAACAGAGCGAAATAATATTCTTATTATGTACATTTAGGTTCATATTAATAATTGGTAGCAGGTCTGCCTGTCTGTCTGTCACCACGATAATTTTTGAACCGTTTGACTTTTTGAAATTCTGTCCTCACGAGCCCACAGCTTCGGCCAAGGATGCGGATGGGTTATCTGCGGTTATGGGAACAAGGTCAAATGATAAGGTAAACCAAAATAATAAGCGTCACATATAGCTTGTGGTGCATCATTTAAAAGGTATTGCTCCACTGATGCGGATAATGCATTGCAAATTCAAATAAAGGCTGGTAGCCAGTAGGGTAAAATCAAACAATGGCACTTATCTTCCTTAATTGATGCGTATCCTCCATAACTATCGTTTACCCTCCCCAGTATTCCCTTATCCTCCTCAATTATCCCCCATCTTCCCTAATTATTACTTATCCTTCCTATTTTTCACTTATCGCCCTTAATTATCACTTATCCTTCTTAAGTATCGCTTATCCTCCTCAATTATAACTCGTCCTACTTAACTTTCCCCTATTCTACAACTCCATGGGATTTGTAATTAGCTCCGGTCTCAAAGGGACCGGTGCTATATGCTAAATATGCTACATTTGTTACAACTTAATATACCTATGATGAAACTTAATTATGATTAAGTGAACGGATTTAGCCGAGAATCAATAGGGTTCGTCCCCTTGACCTAAACAATCAGTATGCCAAAGTTGACGTTCACTGGATTAGTTTTGTTTGAGTTATCGCACAGACAGACATCCACCCACTCATCCACATGACGAAAATACAGATATGCCCATTCTCATATAAAATACAAACATTCTGCTTGATTTTAAATAAGAACTTTCGAACATGGCCACACGTAATGATTAATGCTTCATATGACGATAAAGAGAAGAAATTGTTGTACTGATAATGAATATGCATTGCAAATATAAATCTGAGGTTTTGAAGAAGGTCAAAGGTGACAATTAATGTTTAAAATGACCGACATGATATGATGATTATGATATGCTTATGATATACCGTTTGAAAGCTAGTGCACTACTGCTCATAAATATGCGTTGCAAATTGAAATAGGAACTTGTGAGCAGAAGTCAAAGGTACTTACTTTTAAACGACATACTTGGGTGTGATATATGGTTCGAAAGCTAATCTATTGAAGATTTAACTTACGTCACAAGTTACCCCTCTAAAGGCACATTGCTACGTCTCGAATTGTTCAGTTGTCTTACTATGCTACCATTTATCATCTAAGGCAAATGATTGCTTAATACATTGTATGCTTCGCTTAAATCGTGTTTCCAAATGCAAGATGAATGTATGTTTTGGATGTAGTTACATGCAGTGCCTGGCCTAGGGTGAGTCCGGCCCTGCACCAACTTTTGAAACGAATCACGTTATATCTCAAATAGTGCTAAAAAGTGGAATTAACAGGCTACATAATTTTTTACTCTCTTAAATGAAACAGTGGATAATAAACGACGAATGAGCGTTTTCAGGAATATATATCAAGTGGCCCAGAAACGGACAAGAGTAGTATTTGGCAATTAAGTGAATGTTTTTAATCGGAATTTTTATCTTCCAAATATAAACATCACATCTTTTCGAGGGACTATATTGGTAAGTCAATTTAGCCCATTAATAACTCATTTGCAGTTGTTATTGGGACAACTGGGTGGCTGACATTTTGTTCGGTTTCATTTCATGTATTGCACATTTCGTTCCTACTGGGAACGCGACACAGCCGTGATCAAGTAGTGCGAGTAGTCCCTCACAGCACACGGGAGCCCTTCAGGGTCCAAATGGAAGTAAGGTATTCTTAGCCCAACATCTCAGGGGGACAAGAGTGCCGGTTGGGGAAGGCTGGTCGTTACGAAAGTAATGATACCAGTAATAAAAAATTGACAAGGTTTTTTCAATTTTAAATATGATTTATTATTCAAAATTTAGGAGACGCCGTTCTTTGACAATTCTTAAAGTGCGGCTCTGCACTGTTGCACGGGTTAGTGCTTATGTAGGCCTGGCTCTGTATTCATTAGTGTTCCATCAAGAAAAAAACAAATTGGAATCAACCATGCTAAAATATTCTCCCGGGTGCATGCAACAGAAATAGAAGATTCATTGATTCGTCGAATTCGTCCAAGCAGTTATACATATTAACTGTACTTTAACTGTCCCCAAAAACGAAAAATATAGTATCCCCAACTTAGGAAGCAAATACATTCCCTTTTAGAGTAGTAACAGATATTCCATCATAATCTTCAAAAGAAAAACGGAAGAGGAAACGGTATAAAATAGGTTCTTTGATACTGATAAATAAGTACCTAGCATGGCCTTGTTGATATCCATTTCCAATATGTATTTTTTTCTCTTCAAAAGACAAGTTAACCTTGAGAAGTATTGATTGATAAAAACTACAAGTGATGACCTGAGCAATTACTACTTATAGATAGGCCCCTCTGTATGTGTAGCAGTTGTTTTCCCATTTGTTGTTTCAAAATACTCTAGGCGTCCAAAATTCTGCATGCAACCGACTGCAAAAATCATTACCGTGCACATTGCATGAAATTGGCCGCCAGTGTGTCATATACATGATATTTTCTTGTATCTAGTAACGCTTATAGTCACGACTGACAAACACGTTACCGAGAGATAATGGTGAAATACGGGTATTTCTCTCATCCTTCAGACTGGTTGTGTCTCAAATCAAAGGCTGAGGTAGGTGATGCAAAATGATTATGCAGTATTTACAAATTTCTTAATGCGTGTATTTTTTACCAAAATAAATTTTAGGATTTCATCACAAACAGGAAATAAATATTTTGAACCTAACTATTATGTTGACAGTCAAACGGCTTTTCGGTCCAGGTTATAACCGAACTGAGGTAAATTACTCAAGTAGTTAAAAATTTACTGGAACGCTTTGAGGTCAAATGCTTTCTTTTAGTTTGTAGGAAACGAGGAACTGGGCGACGATTATCGTGCAGATCACTTTCAATTATGTATTAAGATTGACCATAACGGACTTTTTCACACTCATTCTTTATTTAAGTTTATTTGTTGAACAACGTCTGTATTGAATAATAAATTATGCACTGATGAGTTCAGACTACTTTTCGCGTAACCGTTCACATTAATGCTTTGATAACAGTATGATTTTTTTCTTACTCAGGCGACAATTTGTATTGTTTTACGTAGTTCTTAATTGTCAATAATTTCGAAAAGTTAAGAATGAGAAGCACATGAGAAAAGAATCCTAACTGAAAAACTACTAAAAAGTTGATTTGAAGGTCGACTTATGATAGGAAAATTGCAAGAAACGTAAACAAAAGTCACTTTTTGTTGAAAACAAGTTTTTCCTGTACATTTTTACTATTTTTGCTGCTTTTACTACATATTTAACTGATATTTTGGTTATTTTTGCTACAAATTTACATACATATTTTGACAATTTATAACTACATAAAATGAACAATTCTACTTCACAAACCATAATAAATGAATACAGTAAATAATACTAACTTACATTTTTCTCCAAGCTACAACAGACAAGTTTTTTTCAAATTTCTGATTGGGATGGAGTTTTTCTGAATGCTTTCTAAGTTATAAAACCTTTACTGATTATCTCTCTATCAATATTTCCTATTTTATGCAATTTTTAACTATCCATGTTACAACAAAGTTTTAGTTTGACGTAAGTTGAGTCGGACTGGTATGAAAAAATATTTGTTTGTACGAAGCAAAGTGTTAATGTTAGGTAATAGATAGTCTTCTCAGAGTTTTGTCCCATTTTGAGGTTTGTGTTAGAGATAAACAAGCATTAAACTTCACAATGAACGTTTCTTGAGTAGACTTTTCTTTGCGTAACATTCATCATTTCATTGATATTCAATGAAATGATGTGAAATTCAATGTGAATTTTTAAAAATCTAAGAAAACTCATGAACGCATTGATTTGACGATTCAAAGTGCAATCATGTAAGTTATCAAAAGGTATCTTGCAACCGCTGATTGGTACCGACAACGCTCATAAATTTCATAACAAATAAAAAATAGGCATCAATAAATACTACCGAAAGAGCTTAGACCCTCTTATGTGTCTCTTTCTTCATAGAAATACGTGAAGCTAATCATAAATCTTTAAAGTTACGACTGTCTGTCTTTGCATGAATCTGGCTACCAAAAGCTGCTTCATATTGAGAAACCACTTTTGTCTGCTCGTTAAAAAATGTTGAAATGAAATGGAAACTCCCAATGTGTTTGTATACAAAGTCTGCTACTCAAACATCTCGTAAGTCAGTCACCAGGGTTAATGATTCATAATTTATGAGTGAAATAATAATCCTGAAGCCAGAAGAACATGCTACACGTGATAATGATATAACCCCAGAGCATTTCAATAAACTGTTTTTTCAACATAAGTTATTGTATCTTAATATACAGTTGGTCTAGCCAAGGATACCTTATAAGTTTAAATAAGAAGAAACTAAAAATTCTGTTTTTGCACGCTCAACAAAAAATGTAATAATCATCTACATCCAAGCAGCACTTGCAACGCTATTCAAAAACATGATGTATTTAAATGGCATACTTTTAATATCGAATTGTATTTTTGTGATGACGTCAAGCACGCTTTGAGTTGTACCCCATGAACTCAATATCGTCAGTGTGTCTTGAATAAAGGTTAATTGAAATAATGCCTAACTAGCAAAAACGCAAAGAGTATAGGAAAACCCTACAACTTCCTTAGACTTACCACAAGGCACATTACGGATATGTGAGATTTAATTGAAGCTTGTATTGGCATTGGAATTTCCAAAATGTCTTCACAAACACTATATACATAGAGAAAGAAGTTCTCGTGATTCATTCTTTTGAAGCTGGTTTCTGGACATTTTTATACTATTTCAACATGATACTACTAGGAGAGGATTTTATATTTTTTGCATTAACTAACTTTCTCAATAGTTTTGTGAGACTATTTATTGCCCACAACAAACATTTAAGTTGCTTTTTAAAAAATAGATGGATAGAATCCCATTTGTTCATTCAATTACCATGCTTGCATTTTGTAGAAACAATGGAGGAATGATAGATCATTGTTATTATTCATAAATGTATGTAAAACGTTTTACTTTTAAAAACTAGGAATTTTGGTTACAACTTTTGTCATTCTCATGAAAAATGATTGTTGGCAAAAGGCAAACACGGGAAAAGTCCAGTTTTTATGATGGATCAAGCTGGAGAATAATAAAACCCACTGTAATCGTTTCTTAACTCACATTTGTATTATAAATCATGTACCATGACCAATCCTGTGATCTAATCTACCACTTTTTTCGGTATCACTTGTACCAGCTAAATAAAAACAAATTGAGTTGACAAGTGCACGCATGTAAATACTTCCAGAATTACTCAGTTTAACGTAAATTAAAAAATGATCAGACCGTAATTAATTAATAACAGTCATTCTAGAGCTTTAAAAACTGCGTGAAGAACCTGATACGGTTAGTTTTTCGCGTCTCCAGAGGTATCAATTGGAATTAATTATTGGTATAAAATAATTGTATACTTCCATGCGGGTCTGAATTTAAAATGCAGTAATTACATAGAACAAACGAACATGTTTAAATTTCGCAGGTTATATTAATTAAATTGATTTGTCCTAATTTAAACTTTAAAACGACGAAATACCATCATCCTACATCCACATCATTCATCTCCGTATCGTAAAAGTTGTGATAATATAATCTACCGTTTTTTGCAAAGTAAAAAATCTCCATTATGAATATCTGATTTACATGTTATATTACGGATATTGCTTCACAACACTCAAACAGTTGAATGACGCAAATACATAAGATTTGAAGCCAAAACCACAACCAGTCCCAATGTTTTGCATCACTTCTGCTTTACGAGTCTTTCGATTCAGATTAAAAAAATTGTTTGCGTGGACGTGTTGCACGATCATTTGCCAAACAGTATTGCTACTGTCAGACCCTTAAACTGAATTCAGTGATACAGTTGCATGTGATAATACTAGTAAGATGGGTTCTGCACTTCGTAAACGAAACTCTCTACAAAAAACTGATAGCGGAGTTGGAATAAGTGAAAAGTCAGTGTACAAACATGAAGATTTGTCTGTTAAATCAACACATTGCGTTAGCCAAATTATTAACAACGCAGCATTCAAAGGACAACAATATGCAACGGTAGGTGCTTGATTTTTCATTTTACCCCATTCTTCCTTATTATTATTTTTTCAGCTCGCGAACGTTATAGATGTTCATTTCCTCACTGAAAAGTAATTTTTACATACCGTTATGATATTTGACAAATATTTTTTTCTCACTAGGGTCAAGAACTAGATGTTCCATATTTTGATTTCTCATTGAGGCGTTCCAAAATTATGCGTCGAGAAACTTTTAAATGGTTCGCAATTACTGAAGCCCGACAGCCACCTCCAAACAAAACTGTTGCCGTAAATTAAATTCAGAACATAACTTTGTATTGTAATTAATACGCGTATGTACCACGTTGTAAGATATTTTTAACCAAAAACGTGACAGATATTATGCACGAACTATGAGACAGAAAAAATCAAGTCAAGACCTTTGACCGGTTTGCCTAAGCCGGTTGTGATTTTAAATTAAGATATCGAAAATTTAACGAATGCATCAATTTGGCAAATATTCACCTGCCATAAATATGACTTATGAGCGACTTCATAATCGTCAGGAATAAATAGTGTAAGTTTAGCTAAACACTTGAGTCATTATTTTCAAAAATTTGTTAACAAAATACCGAGTTACAAATGCAGCTGACAACATAGGTCTTCTAATGCAGTGCTATTCCGTGCTGGAAGCAGTTTTAAATGATTGATAGTAGAACTAAATAAGTTTAGGTTATGTACCCAGCAAAGGTTTGATTTGCAACGTTTAATACTCCGGAGACTACCAAATTATTTAACTATTCATTCTTGATTCGGTTTTTGGTTATTTTTATTGGTCCATTTAATAACACTTCAAGTTAATTTTCGCTATATGCAATGTTTCAGGACTGCGTGGAACCATAACAGTAAACCAAAAAATTAGGTGGATCTTCCAGCAAGATATTAACACCACCAAACTGTCACCAAAACTCTGGTCTGCTCAGGTCAACTACAAAGTCTCTTACACGGGTGCGAGTGTTCTTAAGTTTGATGAAGGTAATTCCGGGTTTTATATTATATAAAACGTCTCATTTAAAAGTGTACTGTTTTAAACTTGAACAAAAATGAAACACCAATATACCTTAATTCAGAACATTTGAGATGAGATCATACTATTGTTGTAAAACATTGCTTTCTGCTAATAAAAGTGCTATCACTGAAAAACTTTATAAATTAGACCAACGGTAGTACCTCCATTAATCAAATAAATGTCGCTCTTCCCTCCTGACGTAGGGAACCACACGTGTGAAGTATTCGAGTTCTTTAATATGCATGACCAAATCAATAAACCACCCAAAGTTTCATGACCTACAAGCGTGATTCATATTGCTAATATGTTTCTAAATAATTTTTTGCGTTTTTATCATTTATAGTATTAAGAAAAGGTACAAATATAGGGATGAATTGAATACGGAAATCATGAAAGGGCTAGCAGCCCTACAAGAGTTAGACTTAAATTTTCAGCATTTACATCTGCAATAGTTATTACCCTAGCAAGTACAGGTTGAGAAGAGCAAACTTACATGTATTGCTGTAATTACCCGTGCGTAAAATTGTTGCTATTCAAATGGTGCAAATAAATGGTCTCATATTATAACCTTCCGTTATCCATGTGGCAATGCATACAAATCAATAAATCGTCCATATTCAGCTTTTGTGATGGGATCACCCTAAAAAACCGAGCTATGTTGTAGTGGAAGTATGTTGCTAACCAAATTGTAAATTGATTTTACCGTCAGATTGAAATCTAAAATGTACGGCATCACATCCACGGTAAAACATGTTTAATTACAATTATCTTAGCATGGAATTCTATTTTAATAATTTACATTTTCCCCTCAAACATTACAAACATCAGACCAGTAACAGCCAAACTAAGCATGGTCATGATGCACATAAAAAGCGTTCATCTAATTTGTGTATTAAGTCATATTTTGAGTTGTGCTACTGGCAACATGCAACAGTATCCTAGTCTGAGCAGCTTCCTTGCAATAAAACTAGGTCGTAAAAAATTAATACTATAGGAAGATTCTTTACAAGGGTTCCAGCATCCTATTTTTCATGCTTAGATTTGCTGAAGACAAAAAATGTATAGCTCTAAATAAGCACCCTATGACTTGCAGTGAAATGAACAGGCACTGATTCTTATTTATGTGAAGCTTCTCATGCTTTTGAAATGGAAAGTGAAGCATAATGTACTTATTTTGAGAACTTTGTACTTAACAAATTCATATTTTACATTTTAAAATGTCAGTTTGAGTAATAAACAGGTATTGCTGAATCTAATATATTGCAGTTTGATTTCGGCATGCGGAGCAGAAAACTAGACAAAGTAGTTCTGTACGTTTAAAGAACATCTCGTGTTTGATCTTACGCCACTTTGAGCTGAATGCTACGTCAATAAGTATTGTATTCAGAATACGTTTCATAATAATACCTACCAAACATACACCAGCCTTTACATAACTTTATGTAATAATATGCGAATAAAACAAAACAAATTTCAACCGTGAAAGCTGACTGCTGAACTTCATTCTTATATACAAAAAATATATCAATAACCAGTGTGTTTTGAAATGTATGTTGGAATCACTTAAACCTGAAAGTAATGCAACGCAAAACATTACCATTTATTACTCTAACACCTAACTAAATTCCATTTTTAACTTCAAAACGTGTCTTTGAAATAAATATCCTTGCCTAACTATCAAAATAATTAAAGTGCCATATAAAGACTAGATAATTTTATATTGATTGACATGACTTTTGAATTGCAGCAATTTCAATGTAACTAGGAACATGCAAACAAGCGAGACAAAATATAATCGCTTTGTTTGAACTACAAATGAATCGTTCATCAATAATATAGTTTAAAATAACTTTTATGGATTAAAAACTGAAAACCACAGGGTTGCTTAAGCATACTACAGAAATGAAAGGTTCCACTTCGGATCGGTTAGAAAATCATGTTACTGAATTCAGCATGATAATATTTGAGTGACATATCGCATAAAAAAGAGCCGATACCGTGCTGACTATATAACAGCAACTTGCAGGGTAGATCTGTTTTCATAATCTGTAGACATTAGGTAGCTCACAAGCAATGAGTTGCTAAAACACACCACACAAGTTGACCTCAGCTCATCTGCTTTTACTACATGTTCGCTGAATGACGTCACGGAGATAACTGTGTAGCTATGAACAGTCCTTGTCTTTCAGGCTCGCTGGGAGCTAGTAATGATAGTGATTTGATGAACTCCTGCTCAGTGGTCATTTCAACTCTGTTTAAACTTCACGTCTCGAAACTTGTGATTTTCTGTGTTCGAAAAATTATTTTTAATGCTTACATTGTGAATGTTTTTTTAACATCGGATGTCGATGATTGACTTTGGATTTGTAAATATTTTATGCTTGCAAAAATAAATTATGAGTTGTCACCTGCTTGTTACACAAATTAAGTATAAGTTATAGCAAGAAAATTATACTTTTTCGTGAACCTACTTTCATAACAACAGGAAAATGCATACTTTTTGAATGAGATTTATTTGATACTATGCTCTTCAAATTATGTATACCGTATACCATTGTCAGAAATGCATTGTGTATATCTAATATACGTCTTCTGTAGACATTCTCGAGAGTCTGTATTATGGACAGTATATACAAGCAGCTAGAGTGAATTATATCAAAATACTATTGAGAATGGAAGGAGTTCAGTGTTTTTACATGCGTGAATTATAAGAGCAAAAAACAAACCAAGAGCTTCTGCTGTTATTTCGTTTTTAGCTGTTGTCAGCATAATGTTTTTACTATAATGCCTGTCAATGTTTTCAATAAAGGAAGGAAATATGGCACTATAGGGAAGCGGACGAGTGGTAGTGACTTTTCAACTTCAGAAATGTCAACAAACTGAAGTCCAGCAAGCAAGTAACGAAAAGATATAATATGCAACATAATATTCGGTATATTATCCGATATAATATGGCGTGCTGAGATATTAATTAAAGGAAATGATTGGAGTTTTAAGTCGGTTGACGCTTAAGATGGATTAGCTCTCATTCATGCACATATAAAAGTCAATTCGTCAATTGTTCAGAAGAAATAAGGTAACATTGTTCGTTATGAGGCTTCCCTTATTATTTTGCACGATTAAATAAATTAAACTCAAACAACCTTTTTGTTTTCAGGATAAAAACTTGGAAGGCATTGCAATTGACCCAACTACACCTCAAGTTTACATGCCTACTCGAACCCGTCTATCATCTTATGAAGCATAAAAACTGTTCAGTACATGAAAAGAAGATGTCAAAACTAAATCTTGGAGAGGTGTTTTTTAAACCTCTTCTCTGGTCCGTGAAGAAACAATGTTGAACAACATTAAAAGACGGGATTTTTATTACTGGAGAGGTTTAAACAAAGTTGAAAAGTAATTTGGACGAGAAAACTGCTAATGAAAGTTACTAAATGCCCAAAACGAGCTTTCAAATTTTTTTGGAAATTCTGCAAGAAGCCGTGTGAAGATTGAAGTAGTTGCAAACGAACTACCAGTGTGAATTTGTGGAAGATCACAAGATTTTAAGTGATTGTAAATACAGATCATTCAAGAAATTGAAATTTCACTGCTTGCCAGATCAATTAAGTATTAACAGCTAATACATTGTTCACGTTTTTATCTAAAATGTTCAAGTTGCAATTAAAAATGAATACTAATAAATATTGTTTTACATTTGTGATACATTTTCACGAACTCTTGATAAATTTTTTTAAATATTGCAGTTGAGATAAAAAGCGTATACAAAACTCACCATATTTTTCATATCATCATGTATCGGAATCCGATCATTTACTGTTTTAAGTGTACAAAACGAACACGACACTTGAGCGTTTTATTATCACGAAAACACTACCCACAATTACAAAATTTATACAGCTCTGTTTCTTTCGTTATCCTAAGGAGAACCTTCCCACATTTGGAACACTTGTACTGCATCCCAACCCGTATTATTCAAATGATTATTCCATAATAGCTGATTTCCGGTAGAGCTTTGTAAGTTACTAATGCCAGATGAAATTTAATGACGCACTGGTCAAACTGCATTTTATAAGGGAGACGAAACGCATAACGCATTAGTTATCACTCGTTGTCAGACTTTTCAAGCTCTTACACTCCCTTTTTGACTTCTTCTTTAGGTTTGAAGTCACTATCTGCACCATCATCTTCAATTTGTTCCTGATCGTTTTC